>QLTV01002664.1:3941700-3952561 GCA_003457575.1 Thermophis baileyi
TACGTATCCAGTTTTGTTTTATCGCCAAAGATATTTTTGGGGGGGATTGGAACTTTCTTATTGATATGGGTAATTTGTTTTTTCTTGTTTTGGTGGTTATTAGTGGTATGTATAGTTTAATAACTCTTTTGACTTCGAGCAATAAAATGTTATAATGGTCTTTGACAGTGTTACAGCCAGAGAATAGAATTTGCCAATCAAGAGATGAGAGGTCGGTGTCTATGAGATCATAGTTGGTTTTTAAAGTTATAGTTGGGGATCCCATCATTATGATGATTTTTGTAAGGACGTATATTGAGACAAAAGTCAATCATGCTGTGGTCACTGTTGGAAAAGGGTTCTTTTATTTGTAGTCCATAAATTGAGTTTAAACTGTTGCAGAAGATGAGATCAAGGCAGTTGTTGAGTCTAGTGTTGTTAGTTACTAGTTGATCCAGTCCCAGATTAGTAACAGCATTGTACAGGGTTGCATGTATGGGTTCGGTTGTACATTCGTTTAGGGTCCAATTAATAAGAGGTAGATTGATGTCACCAAGAAAGATAAGAGGGTGTAGGCAGGAGGCTGCCCATGTTAGTAATGAAGTTAGCTTGTTCGCATGTACGAGGTCGTAATCTGGGGCTCTGTAACATAGTAAGAAGCGAAATGTGGTATTTGATGACAGCTCGCAGACGATGGTCTCAGGAAGAGGGAGCTCCTGTGTAACTTGAATGTTTTTTTAGACTTAGGGACTTTTTATAGAACATAGCAACATCACCTCCTCTACGGAGTTCGTGATCGGACCGGTATACATGATAGTCTATTACTGTGGTAATGGAGTCTGGGAGGGATGCGTTCAGCCACGTCTCGCAGACAAATATAATGTCGAATATAGCCGTATTTAATAAGAGGAGGAATTCAGGCATTTTGTTTACGAGGCTTCTTGTGTTAAGTAGCTTGCATTTAAGGTCAGTAGTGGTGGATCTTGAGGAAGTTAGGGGTGTGCATGCCTAGTTTAGGATGATAGGGGGTGGTAGTTGGGACATGGGTTGAAGGACTTACTTTTGATACAGTCAGCACAGTAGTCAATGTATAAGTCAGTCTCTCCTTGGTCTTGTCTTCTTTTAAGTTCGGTGCGGAGTTCTCGGGAGCGGGCACGTTGCAGTATGGATAGGTCAGGATGTGAGCAAAGTTTGTTATGGTTGGTGTTGGTTTTGGTGATGGAGTTTATTGTATAAATGAATTTGCGCTTGCCGGACTCATTCTTGCAAACGACTCTGCAAAAACGTGGGGCCACCGAGCCATCGCTGTTCTTGAACTCAGGGCCATTGTGGGAAATTTCAATGATTTCTTCGGGGGAGATGGTTGATGTCTGACAGTTTCTAACCTTAGTGATATCTACAGAATCATCATTGTCTTCTAGACCATATAAAATAGCATTTGGTCATTTCTGTTCACGTTTGATGGCGTCTTTGATGAGTATGGAGATATTATTTGCTGGGTTGGTGGTTATTTATGGTTGTGGTTGTGATAATGTTGTAAACTTAGAGTAAGAGGTAAATTTATAATTGTATTTATAACTGCTGGAAAGAAGATTGGAAACTATTTCTTTAATCTTTTTTCTAATTTTTTTTTACTTTTTTCCCTTTTTTGCACTTTTAACTTTTTTTCTTTTCTTCTTTTTACATTATGTTAGTTTGTATTACTTTCTATCTCACATAAACATACAATTTTATTAAAAGAAACTACCAAAATAAAAAAAGAATGGCTATTAGCTTAGCTCTTCATTTCTCTTGTATCTTCACCTAGATCAGGGGTGTCAAACTCAATTTCATTGAGGGTTGTGTTTGACCTTGGGGGGCCAGGGTGGGCATGTCCAGCTTGACATCACTCATGTCGGGGGGCACCTGTGACCCGAGCGCTCTGCCTGAAAAAATGGGCTCCCGAGCTCCGTTTTTAGCTGCGACGGCCTCCTGCAGCTCTCTACCAGCAAAAACGGAGCCCCCTCAAGCTCTGTTTTTGCTGATAGAGGGCTGCAGGAGGCCATCATGGCCAAAAACAGAGCTTGGGAGGGCCGCTCGAGCTCCATTTTCACTGGCAGAGGCACTGTGGGCTGGACCTTTGCTGTTTCCGAGGCGGCCCCAGATCTAAGCACCCCGCGGGCCAGAGCCAGACCATGGGCCTTGAGTTTGACACCCCTGACCTAGATAGAGACTTTCTGGCTTGATCTTAAATAAGCTGTAGCATTCTAGAATGAGTTCAGCTAAGACCTTGGCTAAGACCTGGCTATGAATTAGCCTCAGTGGAACTTTGGTAGGAAACGAGGAAGCAAGAATCCACACCCAAGTAGTTAGAAGCTGAGTATAATAATAACAACAGTAACCACAACATTGTAGTAAATTGTCAGCCTACATGTCCTTTGGAACAACGATCCCCCTGAAGTTTGTAGGACACTGAGCTTTTATCCTTCAAGGGAGCCTTAACTACCTGCCTGTTCCTATTGGGATGTTGTGTTAATGTTGAGAATGTTTTGTCTGTTCAAGTGATTTTGTTTTCCTACTAGCAGAACAATTTTTACTATTGTTTTAAATGATTATATTGTTTATTTTAATATATCCAGAGTCATGTGAAAGTGGATAGTAATAGAAACTGAATGACTGAATAAGAAGCAAAAGTGCAAGTCTAAGACCAAACGATTGTCTTACTTTGGGTGAAGAGATTAGTTGAGGAGGAAAAAGCTGAGCTTAGAATTAATAGATGAAGAAAGAGAAGCTGAAAATGAACCAGACAGTCTCTTCTTATCCCTATACATATTGTCTAGGAATGGTGTCCTTTTGGTATAGCTAGAGTTCCTTTGAATTTAATAATTTAATTCAAAGCACCAGCCTTTTCATTAAAAAAAAAAAAAGGATTTCCAAGGCTTAGTGGCACATATACCAGTTGCTGGGAAGCATTATTGCAGAATGAAATAGAGGCCGTTCACAAATATCCCTCACCCTTGTACCTAAGCAAGTGCAATAATGTCTCATGGGATCCTGAGTAATTCTTGAAAATGTTCAATGGAAAGGAATTTTTAAAGCAAATACTTCCATTAAAATGTATCACAGAGGACAGAAAAGTTGTGTTTCTTATTAAATGCATGGCTCTGGCCTACAAAGCCATGAAAAATGTTTGGCTAGGTTATATGCTTATAAGGCTTGTGTGACCCAGGTTTGATTACACCTATTTTGCTGAGCACTTCTGACAACCTTTGAGAAGGGAACTGTACATGGCCAAGTCAGGTGACTATGGAGAGCCTGTATGATGTAGTGGAGGAGGAGACTATGAATTCTAGCCCTGTTTTAGCCACAGAGCCAGCTGGGTGACTCACTCTCTCTCAACTCAAGGAAGCTTGGCAAGACAGTGGCAAACCACTTCTGAAATATCTTGCTAAAAAACTGCAGGGACTTCTCCAGGCATCACCAGGAATCAACACTCAGTTGAAGGCACAAAAACAAAAACAACGGAGTAACACCTCCTATAAAAGGGCATTACATTGGATCAAACTTCTGGCTCCATTTCTATCTCCTGTTCAGTCTGAAACATAATGCCTGTCATCTCAAGGCCAAACCACACAAAATGCCTCATTGTCAAGTAACTTTAGCAACCAAAAGCCCCAACTACTTTGACTGCAAACATTGCCAGTAACTGTACTCAAAACACATGCCTGACTTGCTTCTGGTTTTTAGCTTTTACGAAGAAAAATATTCTGTTTTTGTCTTATGAATAGAGAGGAGGAGGATCACTTTCAGGGTTCAATTATAATAAGTTGCCATCTTTATTAAAACAAACCTTAGCTCATTCCAATATATGGAAATTAAAAAAAAAGTCCTGTTGGATACAAGAGCAGTGATTGTCTTAAATGTAATATCAGCAGGCTTTCCTTGGTCAAGAGATGCACATTACATGGAAAGAAGTAGTCCTAATAGGCAAGGTGACAACAACACCCATGAGGTCCAGAAAGTCAAGATGGCAACCATCTTGCAAGACCAAAACCTTACTCCTTTTTTTTTTTTACATATATCAACTCTGAACTATGATGAGCTACATGGTTAGATCTAGGATTTTCTGATTTTTTTTTTTTCTGTTTCAGGCAGACTTTTCCTTGTAATTATTAAGTCTATTTTAGGTCTTACACTTAATTCACTATGTGTTTCTTCTCTCAACATAGTGGGAAAACACACCACCTGGGTTTTGATAATGATGATAGGAGAGAGCTCCCACATTCCAAAACAGAGATTTGGAGTTGTATGTGCCCTGAGGGCTATAACTTCCCTGCTCCTAGTGTCAATGAAAGAAGAGAAGCTGACATCACCAAGATACTGATTTGGAATTCTAGACTTTCCAAAACCTTTGATTTTGCTCTACACCTTTCTATTAAAATCAAAAGCCCTCCAACATTAACCCTCCATACCACCATTCTTGTTTCTTGTAGAAGCACTGTAAGTTGCTCACACATTCATTCATTCAAACTTGTATGAGCACCCATCTATCAGAAGTGCATTCACAAGAATGTGCCATGGGGTAACGCAGCTGATGCATCCCTTGTCCCTGACATACTACATCATCTTCTTTTCCTAAGCCAAAGCTGACAAACCTGCCTTCCATTGAGGACCTGTATACTGCAAGAGTCAAAAAGAGGGACGTGAAAATATTTACTGACGCCTCGCATCCTGGACATAAATTGTTTCAACTCGTACCCCCAAAACGACGCTATAGACACTCTGCTAAACAAATTATTCCCTCTACACTGTCAAACTATTTACTAAGTCTGCACTACTATTAATCTTCTCATTGTTCCCATCACCCATCTCCTCCCACAAATGACTGTATGACTGTAACTTTGTTGCTTGTATCCTTACAATTTATATTGACTGGTTCCTACTATGATTTGATTGCTTATTTGTACCCGGACTATCATTAAGTGTTGTACCTTATGATTCTTGACGAACGTATCTTTTCTTTTATGTACACTGAGAGCATATGCACCAAGACAAATTCCTTGTGTGTCCAATCACACTTGGCCAATAAAAAATTCTATTCTATTCTATTCTACATATCTGTGCTGTCCATTCCATTGCGTGGACCTGGTTCATTTTATGCTGTGTTTCTGGCTTAGCAAGAGATATACACAAACCCATTATGGCTTAGCGTTGCGTGCAAAGCAAATAACTATGAGCTGTTTAACAAATCATGCCTGAGATCTTAGCTTAAAATAAACTCAGAGGTTAGGTGACCCCCCACGCTGTGGAATTCTCTCCCAGGAGACAGGCAGCTAGTCTTATCTGGACCTCTTTTTAAGCAAATATCTAAAGTCCCTGTTCCCATTGACTTCTAAATATTTCTATGGGTAATTGCCATTTGTGGGTTTTAAAATGATATTTTTTCTGGACATGGTTTACTTAAAACGGGTCATGTTTAATATATTTTCTTGGGCCTTTTTCTTTGTTTTTGCTAAAATTAAAAATGAATTAACTATATACATTACTTGAAACAAGTAGTAGATCTTGTTTTTAGTAGATCTTGTTTTAATTGGGGAAAAGAAACTATTAAAGAATCAGTGGGAATACCAAGAATGGTTACCAACTTAAAAGCGTCCATTCTGCCTTTTCTAAAATTCCCCTGTGCATGAGTCAGGACCATTACATGATAAACACCTCCTCTGGAGCTATTCCTAACCTCCTTTAAAAGATTATTTTCCCCCTGCCCCTACTCCTTCCAATTCCCCACAGCTTTGCCAGACAAGGGAAGTAACTTCTCAGGCCCCTAAGGCTGAGAAGGAAGATAGAGACACAATGCAGTAAGGACCCTCTTCTCTAGACACCCCTGCTATATGCCAGCTAGCAGAAATGATTTTTGAAAGGCTTTGGCCTGAGAAAGTTCACTCAGAATTAGTGTTTCTAATCAGATTTCCTTTCCCTGGCTTTCAAGATTTTTCAAAAGTTAGCTTTCCATATTTTTTTTTCCTTTGACTATTGACACTGATTTCATTCAAATAAATTCTATTGCCCAATGGCCCTTCTTATTCAAAATATTCTTTTGATAACTCCTCTCTTTTGCCAGTTCCTAAAGCCTAATCTCCTGAGTTTTATGGCTCTAGATTGTTACTGAGAATTAGCTTTCCATGTTCCTCTTTCAATCAATCAATGCCTATTCATCATCCCCTTTCAATAATATTTTCTCCATATGGCTTACGTGACTGAACTCTGATGTGTATTATCCAGTCCACTGTGGCACTTCCACATAGGGTCCTTCCACTGCTCCCAAATCATATGTGATCCCATGGCATCTTCTCAGTAATTTATTTATACATTTATAAATCAGTCCATTTATTTCTAGCTCAGCTGTAGTTCATCTCAGAATTTCAAAGGCTTAAAGCCCCTGAGAACTTGTCGACAGAAACCTTCATGTCACTCACAGCAATGGTATTCTTGGCATTTCAAGATCAGAAGATTTGTTCATTAGCTTCAAATTGCTTTTGAGTGGCTGAGAACTGAAAATGGTGGCAGCTTTGAAAGGCTTTTTGTTAATCAACTCAGTTTACATAATTAGTAATATGTTCTATTTTATTCCTCAGAGTATATGACAAACACAGGTCAAAATCAAATACATATCACACTGTATGCTTGAGGATGGTGGATGACAACTGGCAATTTTGAGATCTATAACTGTCCAAGTGTTATCAATAATACCACATGCAACAGTGATAAACAGGTCAACAATCCAAAAATAAGTTTTGTTCTATTAAAAGATGAGAAATAAATAGAAGTTAGTATAGCAGGGATGGGCAGTAGGGCCACAGCATTTATTCTACCATGATGGGTTCCAATACTGGATCCTCAGCCCTAGCATTCAAGATGACCTTCCAGCCTGAGTGTACAGGGACTTTGGAATGCACAAATTTTGGGTGTGTGTTTTTTTACAGACTCAACTTCAGTAATTTTCCATTTGTGTTCATGCTATTTATGTCAATGTTTGATTTGTAATGTTATGGCAGAGAAAGCAGAATATGAGAGTGTGTTATACACATACGCATTCTGAGGAATGTGTTTTTATAAAGCCTTTATAATAAAAGAGAATAGAAATTATTAAATAGAAATTAGAAATGTTAGAACATAGAACATCATCAGATTTGGAAGGGACCTTGGAGGTCTTGCAGTCCAACCCCTTGCTCTAACAGGAGGACCTATACCATTTCAGATAAATGGCTGTCCAGCCTCTTCTCAAAAGACTCCAGCAATGGAGCATCCACAACTTCTGTAGGCAAGCCATTTCAACTAGTTGATTGTTTTCACTGTCAGATCCAAATCCACTTCAAGGATCAAGAAGGTGCTCTCAAGTTTAGGGGAGAGCCAGGACATCCCTCCCAGCCCATTCATTCTTCAATTTTTAAAGCTGAAATTATGCTTTTGCCCATCTGCCCCTCAACCATCTGCTATTTTTTGTCATTTTAGTATGAAATACATTAGACAGGACTGTCATCCCCAATCAAATTTATTTCCTTTTCCTAAACCACTAAAATATATATGTACACATAAGAATACACTGCCGACCTTTATGCAAATTCAACACGTAGCATAAGAAAACAGTTCCAACGTGTGTATATGTGTGAGAGAAAGTAACGGAGAAAACACCAAAATCAGTCGAGATGCAGTGCCTACTTTCCCATAGATGCTGCCCCCTCTGAGATGTAAGGGTGGGGTTAAATGGTGGAAATTGGCTGTGTAAGGCAAGTACATTTACGATTTACCCCACTTCATTTAAAGATCTGCTCACCCCTTCATATAACAGGCTTGATTGTGGAAACACAACCCCATTTATTCGGTTTTGGCTCAGTGGACTGGGCTAACTCAGAAAATGGGTTAATTCAATTGCACTCCAGTTGCCCTGCCATCAAATACGGAAGTCAGGCTTACCTTTTATTGTGCTCTTAAAGGGAACATCCATATCCGACTGCATCTGTGTCAGCAGGTTGAAGGTGTCCTTCTGAGAAGGCTGCAGGATATCCTTTAAGAAAATAGCCATTAGTCAGGCTTACTAATGTACAGCCAGCACTATGTATGTTTTCCTGTCTTTTCTGTTCCAGAGGCAAGGACTGAGGTGTGCACTTTAGAGAAAGAGTTGCTTGTTCCTATCAGTAAACAGGGTTGCTATAGAGCTGCTGTGATGAAGCTGTGCTCAAAGCAGCTGCTCCAGGCTCAGGCTGCACAATGCAGAGTTTACAGGCCACCCAACTGAATAAGGGTCTTTTTCTTCATTGCCCTGGGGACGAGAAGCTGAACTACAAAGTGAGGTATCTTATGGCCATCTAATGTAAACATCAGGCTACCTTCAGTCTTGATTATCCCTGGATCAGAGCCCCAAGTGCCTCTTATAAAACAAAAAGAATGTCTAGTCTTTCCCTTTCTGGGATCAATGGCTAGAAAGGAATACTACTGGCACACTCTTAAAGTGACCTTAGATTTTTTCCAAGCCTTTTGTCTTCAAGCAGATCCTTTTATTTCCCTTTTAACTCAATCCCATTATTTGTTAAGGGAGCAAATAGCCATAACAACAACAACAACAACAACAACAACAACAACAAACCACAAATATTTTATAACATGCTCTTTATGGAGTACTGTTAAAGACCATTTAGAAACTTCAGTTGTCATGGTATTTCCAGACTTAATTCCAAAACATTACTGGACCTCAATCAGCCCTTGCCAGTCTGGACTCTTCCAGATAAATTGGATAGAGTTCTATAATTTTCCAGCCAACTCCTTTAGAGGGCAACACATCATAAAAGGCAAAAGGCTACCCGGGGTCATCTTCTCAAGTACTAGTTCAGGACTCAGATAAAATTCCCTGCTGAATGCTAGGTCAGTGTCAACACTTCAGAAAATGAGAAGCTGACGCAGCAGAATTTCCAGCCCCAATTATTGTTCTGGAGACCACAACATTTTTTTAAAAAAAATAAAAATGTTTGGAGGCTACAGCCAACCTGGAAATAAAAAAGACAAAGAGAGCTGGATTGAGTGGGTGAGTTGGGGTATTTTAAAAAGTAACCTTATAGTTGGTCTTCTATTGAATGGATGTTTTGAGATTGGTCATATTCATGAAGGCAATTTTCTTGTAAGAGGGCCTATATCATGCTTCCAAAATTTTATATGTCTGGGTCTATAAGGCCCCAAAGGTTGTTCCTCAATCAACATTTTGGCCAGCTAAAGGCAGTAATAACAATATCACTTAGACTTATATACTGCTCCATAATGCTTTACAGCACTCTCTGAGTAGTTTACAAATGTCAGCATCTTGCCCCCAACAATCTGGGTCCTCATTTTACTGATCTCGGAAGGTTAGAAGGCTGAGTCAACCTTGAACCTGTCAGACTTGAACTCCAGGCTGTGGGTAGAGTTAGCCTGCCATACTGCATTCTAACCACTGCTTCACCATGGCTCCTGTGGTATATATGTATATATTATATGTGACATAATGACAAGTAGTCTTAGCTACAGGTGCATGGGAAGTTGGTTTTGAGACATGACCACAGTCATATTCTGACCACAGCTATTTCTAGATCATACCCCCTCCCAGATTTCACCCTTGAAAGGTTTTGCACACCTCTGATCCTGGCCTTGATGGATTTTCCGTCCAGTCATTTGAGATCATGGTATATGTGTAACCCAGTATTAATAGCTGCTTCTTCTTCCTGGATGGTGGTGTACTGCAATGGGTAAGTCACCTCCTTCTTTGTGTTACTGTAGTTCTCTAATTGAAGATAAGATTCCCAAGCAGTATAAGCAGTTTATAACCAACTGTTGTTCCATGCTCGTGCTTCTGGAAGCTCCCCTGATGTAAATCAGTGTGATATTTTCTTACAGCTAACATGGCATTGTGATTGCTTGTTGGAGGTAGTATTGTGACATCAATGATGTCAGCAAACCAGTTACTATTTCCTTTCAGGAAATTTGCATCTTGCAGCTTTACTAGTTTCAATGCTTGTTGGGATATAAAGATTAAAAACTAAGAACGTGTAAGTGGCATAGGTAAGAGTGGGATGAAGCTTGACTTACTTAGATAAGCGTACAGCTTGGTGGATTTCTAAAGACCAAAAGTGGAGGCAAGAAAGAATTAAAGGTCAAGAAAAATATAGTATATCTTATAGTGGATATACTAGAACCCCATCTAATGCAATCAGGACTTTCCTTGAAAAGGGGCATAAAATGAGGATTGTACCAAGGACTGCATGTGGGCAGTGAGATATAAAACTGGAATTTGTGGTAAAAGCAGTGTCACTACGTTCATTTTAATTTGTCAGCAGGACTCTTATTCTGAAATGACACTGTATACTGATATGAAGTTCTCATGTGATACCTGTACTGCGCATGTGTTATTTCTTTCCTTTGTTCTCTTTGTTTCTTCACCATGTAGACACAGACTTAGGTGTTCTTATTTTTGTTATGCAAATATATTACTTTTATTCTTTCCTGGACTCCGGTCTTATTATTGAGAATTGAGAGCAGGGAAACAAGATCATGTCACCTCTAATTATTTTTCTCCGCAACATGGTAGCAGAGGATGGTTATCTTTATTGCTCTAATGTTTCCCCGCTCGTCATTCTCAGATAGCCGGCCAGGTTTGTTAGCCAGATTTATTAGCGACCGAGGAACGCTGATTAATCACTGCAAGAATGACCAAAAGAAAGAAAAAGAAGAAACGTCGTACTGATATCTACACGCCGCCCGAATCTGAGAGTGGATGTCAAGAAGAAGATTTAATAAGGTCAGTGTGTCCAAGCACGAGCACCCACAAGGCTTCTGAGGAATCTGGGGGAGCTGGACAACCTGACACAGAGCTGGATAG
>QLTV01002664.1:3955794-4026644 GCA_003457575.1 Thermophis baileyi
TTTTGTAAAATTGCAGTACATACCTACATGTGATCAAATTGCTGACATGCTTACCAAACTATTACCAGCAGCGCAGCATGAATACCTGCGTGAGATGATGTGCCTTAATTGATGTTTTGATGTATAACTGATATTCGCCCTACTGACAAAGAAGGGGTTTGTCACTACGTTCATTTTAATTTGTCAGCAGGACTCTTATTCTGAAATGACACTGTATACTGATATGAAGTTCTCATGTGATACCTGTACTGCGCATGTGTTATTTCTTTCCTTTGTTCTCTTCGTTTCTTCACCATGTAGACACAGACTTAGGTGTTCTTATTTTTGTTATGCAAATATATTACTTTTATTCTTTCCTGGACTCCGGTCTTATTATTGAGAATTGAGAGCAGGGAAACAACATCATGTCACCTCTAATTATTTTTCTCCGCAACAAGCAGAAAATAGGCAAAGTTTATTTTATTTAGGGTTTCAATTTCAAGGCCCTCCAACTACATAGCAACTCTGGCTGGCTTACAAATAAAAATTAAAGGAAAACAAAATAAGACAGCTCACTGGAATCAAAACTCAAAAAGCTAAGCAGACAATAACCAATCAAAGAGGCTTCACTGTCATTCTAGTCCAAGGCTTGGGAGAAATCTGAGATAAACACCACCTACTTCTTTTTCATTAACTGATTTCCACCAATCTAACTGAAGCATTCTTTAAACCACAAGATTTACATCTATCTAGATGATTGACTGTTTGGCAAAGAGCAGCTGAGGAAGAGGCTGGAAACCAGGATTCCTGTCTAGGGTTATGTTCCTGAGATGCCTGAACCTGAAGATGTTTTGCATACAAATTACATATACTACTACTGAGCTATCACATTCCCCTAGAAGGGAAGAGGACTTTTGGAAAGTAAAGAAGCACTGAACAGAAGGCAGGGAGTCAGTCAGTGGAGAACTAGTCAAAGACATCACAGGACCAAATAACCCTCTGATGATCAGACAGGTTAGCAAGCCATGGCCAGGTAATCTGCATTGGAATGGTATCTGCCTATGTCCAGGAATATTTGCTAGCTGACATTAGAGTCACTTCTTGAACTGATTAAGAAAAGAAGTGACAGTGAAGGATTTGAGGGCCAAAGTCAGACTGAAAGCTGTGTACTTTTCAAATGCATTCACTACAAAGACTGTTTACTGTAAAGTTTGATCATGGAGTTAAGGAATAGTACAAAACTCCAATAAACACATTTTGTTGCTGTTAGATTTGACTTGCTGTTATCAAAGTGGACATCTTGGCTAGACATGTTGTTCCCAGCAAAAATAAAGACAGCGTTCTAACTTCACATTTTCACTAAGATTTCTGTTACAATTCTTTGCCTAAACTCCCAAAAGAGACTGACTAATTTAGAGTAGATTTCCAGTATATCCTGCTTTTATTTTGTACTACACAAAATGGGGCACGTGATTAATTAATTTATTTAAAACATTTATATAACTGCCCATCTTATAACAAACTCTAGGCCGCTCCCAATCAAAAGAAAATGCACCCTCCTCCTATTTTACCTACAACAATAACCCTGTGACCAGCCCAAGTCATCCAGCTGGCTTCCATGCAAAAGGAAGGATCAGAACTCATGGTCTCTCAGCTTCGGTTTCCAGTCCAGCACTTCAATTGCTACACCAAACTGGTTTTCAGTCTACCCAATACTATCTGATACTGTACTTTTGCGGGATACAGTTTGGCAAATGATACTGCCAGCTTGGAAGAAATCTGAGAGAATACAAATTGCCCTAGTAGAAAGATTTGTGGGGAAGATTTCCCTGAAATTAAATCAAGCTGTCAAAGCAAACAACTCTTCAGTTTTGGCACCATCAGAAAAAGACCTGAAGGCTTCTGGCATCTGGCAGATTCAAATCAAGCCATCCTCTGGACAGAATTACTGCTTACTTAGGAACTGTGTATGTGATGCTGCAGAATATTCTATTAGTGTCAAAAATAGTTGGCATGGATTAATCAGGAGGACAAGAAACCCCAAAAGCTGAGGCTACAGAATCTCTCCTAGGCCTCTGGTTGTTATTTAAGTGTAATCTAAGGTTCTTAGTCAACAACCATCCATGTGAAGAGCTCACTGCAATTATATTCAACATAATAGAATTCGCTCTCTCTGCTTACCTTTACTTTCTGCACAGATTTCCATGACAAAGTGCATCTCATCCCAAAAAGATAAAGTTGCTGATATTCTTTTTTTTTGTCAAGCATATATAACATTACAAATAAAATTATAAACATGATTGTGAATACATGAGATGGTTACAAATAAAAGGGAACATTAGGGTTTTTTTCTTCCTTTATTAATTTCTGGGAACCTACTACTATTGTGCTACCGCTATTATTTATTTATTTATTTTATCCACTAATATACAATTTCCATATTTTTAACTGGTTTTCCCACACATTGAGGAGGGTTAGATTAGATTATCCTTGTGGGGTGAAACAAATGAAAAATTAAAAAGTCATGATATTTATGTAGTTACTTACCAAGCACATCTAAATTATATTAAAGTAAATGTAATATCTTTACATGCCCCCAATGCATGTCACAATTTTAGAGCACCGTTAATGTTTGAAAATTGAAAGTTGAAAAACTGAACAAGACCGTGCTGAAACATCTTAACCAGTAGTTACAGGGGTTTAAGCAGGAGTGAAATCCAGCAGGTTCTGACAGGTTCTGGAGAACCGGTAGTGGAAATTTTGAGTAGTTTGGAGAACTGGCAAATACCACCTCTGGCTGGCCCCAGAGTGGGGTGGGAATGGAGATTTTGCAGTATCCTTCCCCCAGGAGTGGGGAGGGAATGGGGATTTTGCAGTATCCTTCCCCTGCCATGCCCACCAAGCCACGCCCACCAAACCACACCACGCCCACCAAGCGACGCCCACAGAACCGGTAGTAAAAAAAAATGGATTTCACCACTGGGTTTAGGTATTGGATAAGTCCACTGTCAGACACAGAAACTGACTGGATAGCTTGGAACCAGTCTGTCTTTCTCAGCTCAACTGACTTATAGGGTATTTGTAGTTTCCTTAGGTATAGTGCATATTAAATATTTATTTATTTTTAAATTGTTATGCTGCCCATTTCTCCTATAAGGTGACTCTGGGGAGCTTACAGTAAAAGAGGTAGAAAAATAGTTAAAATATTAAAACCTTAAAACTGCATAGATTAAGATTACAAAAACTATACTAAGACCAGAACTAAGAGATGGATGGAATGTGGAGGAAGTCTTCTTATCCTGTCAGCCACCTTAGGGCTCCAGACCAATCAAAGCCAACTTTTAATACCCTTCCATGTTTTAATATGTTTTAAGGCCAAAAGGGTGGGAGCAGTTCTCACCTCCGGTGGTAGAGGGTTCCACCGGGATGGGGCCACAGCGGAAAAGGTTCCTCTCCTTGAACCCACCTGCTGGAATTCCTTAGTAGACACGATCCATAGTGGGTCTATTCCATTGGTGCATGTGGGACAGGCTAGTCTCTCACTGGGGAGAGACGGCTCCTCAGATACTAAAATATTAAAAATAATAAACTATCGCCAACTTCAGTATGCCTCCAAAGCATACTGAGAGAGGTATCGATCCCAAATTATTGTAAATATAAATGGATCTTTTCTCTCCTCTGATTCATTAGATTCTCTCTTGTTCTGATAAATCAACCTTAAGGAGGAGTCAGAAGGTGGGAAAGGGGAAAAGGCAGGTCCTCGTTCAGGATTGGAAATGCCCAAAAGTTGCTTCAGAGTAATCAAAATTCATAGCTGAGTACTAAAAGCAACCAAAATGACACATAAAGCAGTTGTCAGCTTTATCAGGAAACCCGACCAGATGAACTAATTCTACTTTATTGTTTGGCTACATTAACAGAATCCTCCAATTCTACAGAATATTTCCTCAGGTAAGATAGAAGAAAAAGCAAGCATGGAAAACCAGCCACCCCAATTTCCTCCATCTTCTCCTTTTAGCCTTCCACAATTGTGCAGTAGAAAAAGAAAAGTGGGAGCTGCAGAAATATTGACACTGAAATTATACACCTTGTTGTGGTTACTCAGGCCTCCCATCTCTCTAAATGGAGACCAGGAGGCAGTACTGGTCATGTTTGGATGACATATGGAGCCGCGGTCATGATAAGTGCCTATAGAAGAAGCCATCACATTATCTCAATCTTAATTTCATGCATAACATAGATTTGGACATCACACTAGACTCAATCACAGTAATCATGTCCACATGAACAAGACAGCCGAGTCCACTATATTATGAAGTTGAAAAAGTCCTGGGATGTCTGTCCTGTCACTTTAATTTTAAGCCTCTTAGAGACAATTCTCTACATTCTCTAACACATTGTATGACTAGCATCTTCATGTTTCTGTGCATCAATTCCCAGATTTCAGGCTTTGGCAGATATCTTCTGCCAGATAAATATGTAGTTTAGCAGAGCTACAGCTGCATGGATTTACAATGAGAAGATTTAGAGGGTTTCATGCCGGGTATTCATTTAGTCAAAGGGTAGGCCAATTAATTCCAGGATCAAAATCATTTCATGAGAAATGAGGCATCTGCATGCTGTGAATAAACCGCCCATCCATTGCTCCGAGTATGAGATGCAGAGTGTCATGAAACTGAAGCGCAGCCAAATGCTCCCTTGACTTTCAACATTCCTGGAAGTGAATCAGTTTTTCCTTGTTTTTATTGCCGTGAGCTCCGGACATTTGTTCCTTCCTTTGTTCTGGGTGGAGGAAAAGACAAAGAGCAAGAAAGGCAATAGAACCTGTGGCTATAAATGGCTACTTTGGGACAGGGTGGAGATACAAAGGCGGGCCAAGGTGGGGGCAGGGGCAGGAGAGACTACTGTTACAGGAAGGCAAGGGTGTTCATAAAGCTTGGCAAAGCCTATGTGACCAAATGGTTCTGAGATCCTCAGCTCCAAGCCAGGAACTGACAGCTCAGCTCCAGCCCTTCGTCCCCTCTTTCCTCCTCTTGGGCAGTGTTCTTTCTCCCCAAATGCCTGCAGAGTGTAGGTCATTGGAAAGCCTCAGTGACTGCATGAATCAGACGCCTCCAGATTTAGTCTTGGTGCTTCCAGAGGAAATTCCTGAATGTGAAGCACAGCAGGGAAGTTTGACTCATGCCTTAACTCGGAGCAGTTATCCCATGGAGCGGGATGCTTTGGATTCTGGGAAGGATTCCAGATGCACCTGCCTTGTTCTCAGTAAATCTGAAATCTGGAAAGAAAAAAGAAAAGAAAAGGGAATTTTGAAAGCAGCTTTGTACATGTTTTCTTCTGCAAGGTACATGTCGTTCTTTTATCAAATGGTCCCACAAAGTTACCACACTCATTGTTTTCTCTCCAAAGATGTGTGTCCCTTTGATTCAGTCTTGACTCTGGGCAACTGTCTGAATTAAGCCCTGCAATTTTCTTGGCAAGATTTCAGAAGCGGTTTGCCATCTAACTCTGTAAACCGCTTAGAGAGGGCTGTAAAGCACTATGGTATATAAGTCTAAGTGCTATTGCTATTGCTATTGCTTCCTAGGGCTGAGAGAGAGAAGGACCGGTCCAGGGTCACCCCATTGGCTCTGTGCCCAGGGTGGGACTAGAACTCATGCCAAAATGGCTCCCCTCTCTAAATGTACCCTTTCCTTTACCAGTGCTTGAGCTTGGGGCCCCAGGTGTATGATGGAGTTTGTTTCCTGATTGCATTGATTGTGTTCTTTTACATTTTTTTTTCTTGGCTGTTATACATTTTAGGAGATATTTTGTATTTGCGGTTGTTATTTGTAATATGGTTAGCCATTCAGAGTCGTGTGTTTTTATGAACTTGTGACGCCTTTGTGTCTCCTTAGCTGGCCCCAAAATCTAAAATAATAGCCCTGAGATTCAGCCATCCTAGAAACAGACATGTGCATTCAGCAGCATCTCTGATGAGAACAGAACCTCTTGTGTTCAGCGCTCCAATCTTAAAATAGCCTCAGTTCCAAAGGTTCCAAAACTATAACCAAATAAACTGATTCCTCATCTGCCTTCAGCTATCAACAACTTCTGCTTTTGGTTTTGACATCCATCCAAATGAAGGACATGTAAGTATAATTTGGGAAGCACACTTTATTTTGGTTGCTATTGTTTGACCCCCAACATTTCAAGGTCAAATTTTATCCTCAACTTCCAAATTCTCAAGTTTTGAAAATCCACTAGATTTCAAAATGTTGCAGAGTTCATTTCAGCCTTAATTCAAGCTGATGGGGAAAAATGTGGAGCAGATGAAAGTCCGTTGAGAACGTCAGTGATCCATAAATTACGTTCAGGCATAGTAACAAAAAAATGAGTTTGTAACAAATGTGCCTCTTAATACATGCAGATTGCTGTATTTATTTTCACACAGCAAAAGGCGTTTGCACATCTCACAAAATTATGGAAAAGGGCTACTAATAGCATACATGAAATTATTATTTGTAAATGGTATAGAGTCACCTGCTTGAGCAAGGGGTTGGACTAGAAGACCTCCAAGGTCCCTTTCAGCTCTATTCTGATTGATTGATTGAAATATGATCTTACTGCAGATCTGTTTCTGGGAGAGGGAAAGATCATTTCCATTTCCCTGAAAAGTCCAAGCAAAGCAACAAAAAAAGGCCTCCTGTTTTAAAAACATAATTAAAAGGAATAAGAAATACAGTTTTTCCCTCTTTTCAACAACTTACATTCCAGAATTGTCTTCATTCTACTTTGTCCTGCCTTTGGAAGGATCTCTGTCTTTCTTATTTCAGTGTTTCTCAAACTTGGCAGCTTTCAGATGTGTGCACACCAACTCCAAGAATTCTCCAGTCAGCCTGGGGAATTCTGGGAGCTGGAGTCCATATGTCTGAAAGCTGCTAAGAAACACTATCTTATCTTGAGCTGACACCAGAAAACAAAACAAAATGGTTTCTGTATCGAAAGGAGAAATTATAGCAGTACAGAGAGCTGGTGAATAGAGAAGGGCTTTCAAAAACAGAGGCAAGAACTGAACAAGGGATTCAAAAGAGATGCTTTGGAAAGCGAAAAGCACTTCTCTTTGCTGTGTTAAAGCAGCCACATCCTTTGCAACTCTCACACAGCTGTTTTGAAAGCTCTTTCGGATTGTCGGGTTATTTGTGGAGAGTGTGTACAGAGACCAAAAGGGATGTTCTTAAAGCAGTACTGTAAGCCTTGTAAAAGAAATGGTGGTTTTCACATTTCAGTATCAGGTGCTTTTTTTCCCACTTAGACACTTTTTAAATTGTATTTAAAATTTAAAATGCTTTGCGCAGTCAAGACTATGGATGACAGCATCAAAGGGTTATAAAATGGGTTTTGAAATTCTCTTCTGTCTTCTTCCACTGTTCTTCAATTACTTGGTATAAATAGGAGATACTGAAAGAAATCTATTCCAGTGATGAGGGACTGAATTGGGTTTCAAGGGACTTTTTAAAATTGCTGCTGTTGTTCTAGGACAAGGGATGCAAAGTGACTACATAATGAAATCAATTTTATACATCAGGCATTAATTTAACAGAGATGGTATGGTTGGACATTTGACAGCCCATCAATAAAATCTTCTGGATTCAGAGAAAGGGAAGATGTTTTTCAGATGCCATTTATAATTAGAAAATTCATTCCTTGGAAGAAATATAACTCAGCCTAATTTAGCAACCATGAATATTAACATTTTACAACAAATTACTTTATTCTTTGGTCTTGGCTTGAAGTGATGTGGAACTTATTTATTCTGGTTGGTAGCAATAGCAATAGCAATAGCACTTAGACTTATATACCACTTCATAGTGCTTTACAGCCCTCTCTAAGCGGTTTACAGAATCAGCATATTGCCCCCAACAATCTGGGTCCCCATTTTACCGACCTCGGAAGGATGGAAGGCTGAGTCAACCTTGAGCCTGGTGAGATTCGATCTGCCAAACTGCTGGCAGCCAGTGATCAGCAGAAGTAGCTTGTAGTACTGCACTCTAACCACTGCGCCACCACGGCTCAAATACAGACTTGTAAATACAGACTTGTGACAGAACTATGTGTGAATTACATTAGGAGGCTTTCTGTGATAAACTATGATTAAATCAAACCATGTTTTAGTGTAAAATACTACATAGCCACAAGTAAGCCACCTCCCATGCCCTGAGCATTCTTTTTGATCACAGAGATTTTTTCATTCTGTCCTGTTGCTGGAAGGTTTGGGTGAAGGCTAGGCATCATATACCCTCTAAATCAAGGGTGGGCAGCCTATGGTTCATAGATCCCTCCCAGATCCATTGTGTAATCCCTAGAACACCATCAAAATGTTTTGTGGTGCAAAGGTTTGCATTTGATAGCTGAAATAATATACATAACAGATGTTGTTACTCTCTGTCAGGCTTAAGCCAACTATTTCACTCACCATAAATACCTTGATGAAATCCTGTATGGAAGAAAGTCCAGTTGGATTTAGCATACAAGGCATAAGATTTCATTGTAAATGAGTATCTTATAGGTCCCTTCAGTAGACTGATACAAGGAAAAATGCCGTATTTGAGCAAAAGAAAACCACAAGTATATTCATGATATAGATTCCATACTGTTGAATTGAACATTCAGCTATGGAATTTTCATATTTATGCCACAGAATAAATGGTAACAAAGCCAGAAAGATGCTTTATGAATTGGATCCTCCGGTTAATAGCTTTTTGTGTCCAATCTACCGTAGTGTGTCTAGTATTTGCTCTCTAAATACTTTCACAGCACAAAATGTGTCATGGCTGAGTGGATTAGAGCAATTCCCACAATATAGTAGGTACTACATGAGACTCATGTTACATTGAGGAAAAAATATACAATTTCTAGCACCGTTCTTGCAGGACTAGAGGTTTTCATCACGATGTATAAACAACATCAGAGGTTAAGAGTTGAAAATAGAACTACATGACACTCCAATTGGGAACAAATGCTCACCAAGTTTGATCTCCCATATGCATATTTATTTCCTTCCTACAGCAGTGAAATGGTGCAAAGCTCTAGAACACGGGTGTCAAACTCGATCGTGTCACGTGACGTATCATGTATCGTGACCTTTTTTGCCTTTGGGGAGCTGGGGTGGTGTGGCCTGCGTGTGACACATCTGGCCCGTGGGCCACCAGTTTGACAGGCCTGCTCTAGAACATTACAGTTGAAATAATGGATGAAATTAAGTATTCTGCAGAAAAAAAATCTCTGGTTTTGCATTTTTTCAAGAGGTGGTGGGTAATATTCTCTACATGTGTGTTACTCACCCCACATTTTTTATTTTAAAAGATCAGCCAAACTAGATCATTAGATCTTCCTTTGCTAGGTTCACACAACTCACTGAAATAAACTGAAATGGAGTGGGATAATTTGTTAATACAGAGTGTTGTAAGAACTGAAGCATTCATTAAGGATATTTTGTAAACAAGAGCATCACTTTAAGCCATAAAGTGGTTTGTTTGTGGTTGTTGTTGGTTTGTTTGTGGTATGTTATAGTAGCTGTGTTAACAAAACACAGCTACTATAACATACCACAAAGCACATCCCATTGTGTGAATCCATTTCCAAGAAGGTCAGAAATGGTTGAATTATTGAGACTTGCCTGCATTTCAGAAAACACCTCCCTGGCAGAGAATGAAGTTCTCCATTCAGTATGGAGCTATTTTTACAAAGATGGGCAAAGCAGATGGTAGAGCTTTCCATAGATGTAGCCTTATCTGAGTTGCAAAGCATTTATTTATTTAAACCATTTATATCGTCCCCCAACCTATGAACAGCAACTCTGGGTAGCTAATGTAGGATTCAAGACAGAAAACAAAATAGCCAATAAACATTTTTAAAATTGCACAGTATAACACAAGGCCAAACTGCAGTCATATCAACATTCCCTGATCCATTTCGGGAGTCTGGCCCCAAAACTCAGGGGAAAACAGGTTTTTAAGACCTTGCGAAAAGAGCAATAGCGTCAGTGCTATCTTAATCTCGGCAGGTGTCCTGTTCCAACTGTTACCGATTTCATTGCATTCCTCCCCTTGCACCGGAGTAGCAATCCTAGCAGTTCAGGACTCACTTCCAGCAACAATGTATTTGTACGCTAGTCTGTGTCTAGTGGGACTCATAGATTCTTCTGGCATTCATTCTGCAATGCAGCTCCTTGCCAGCATTTCTCTTTCCATGAACTCATGCTAGAAACATTTCCACACACCCTTCCCTTGATGCACGGTTCAGCAGATCCAGGGAGAAGGAGGCTGTTTTTTCATTGACTGCTGCTGCTGAGGGGTAGAAAAGGAAAGCTTGGGGTGTGTGTATTTTCTCTCCACCTAACTTGTCGATCAACCGCAGAGATCAGCTGAGCCCAAACACATAGCATTTTTTCCCCTAACTGGCTGTGCTTATCGTCTGAATGTGAATGAAAGCAAAGGTTTTCTTCAGCTTTCCCTGGAAGATTCTATCTAGGTGAGAACAGAATAATGCCCGCCCCCATAACTGATCCATAATTCCAGTAAATGGAGGCATTTTTCTTATCTAATTCTTGTTTCACAAAATAATCTAATCCCAGTCAGAGCCAGTCCTATAACTGCAAGGGAACAAATACTGCATTTTCCTCCTCTCCCCCTCCCCCTGACATGCTTTCAACATAGATCATCTTAGCTTCATAGCAACTATAATGCAAGCAGCTTTCTTGCTATTTAACCCAGCTTTTCCAGAGGTGTGTTCCTCCCAGTTCGGACCGGTTCACCCAAACTGGTAGCGACCCGCTGGTGACATCACAATGACGTCACGGAACTGGTTCTGTCGGTGCCGGTCCGTGGGCACCGCCATTTTTTTTTTGAATTTTTTTCTGTTTTTTTTTTCTTCTGCGCATGCGCAGAAGCCGAGTTTCCGGCACTGCGCATGCATCGCCATCTTGTTTTTGGCTTTTCTTTTTTTGAATATTTTTTAAAAAAAATTTCCCGGGTTTTTTTTTTCTTCTGCGCATGTGCAGAAGCCGAGTTTCTGGCACTGCGCATGCATCGCCATCTTGCTTTTGGCTCTTTTTGGGGGAATTTTTTTCTGATTTTTCGGCACTGTACATGCGCACGCCCACGAGGCGCGCCCACGCGGCATGGGAGGAAGTGAACTGGCAGTGAGGTAAGTTAGAACCCACCCCTGGGCCTTTCATATCAAAACTTAGGGTTGATGCAATAACCATATATTAAAATTGACCCCAGTGACAGGTGCACTTATTGCAATGCTAATGATGGTACAGCATCCTTCATCTGACAACAGCAAAGTAACAAGTTGAGAAGAGTTCAAAGCTCAGTTTCCAATGTGGAACATTTGGGATAGAATGGTGTCCTTAATTTTGGACGTATTCTTTGATATTCAAATTCCAATAGCTATTTATTTAAAAACAGGAGCAAGAGACTTGTATACACATATAAGAAAGAACAATGGATAAATAGGTGTTTCTCTCTGTGTGTGTATGCTTGTGTATGTAATTTTTATTAAAGGTTTTTTAAAAGTAAAAGATTTAAAAAGAATAAAAGGAAAGAAAGAAGGAATTAAGTATAAAGAAAAGGAAGACAAAACTAAATGACTTTCAACCTTCTTTTAATAGATATTAAGAAACTCACCATCCCCACTCCCTCTTAAATTATTCTGGATATCCCTTCAGCTCTTATTTAACCCTAATGTTTTTCAATCACTAAATCCATAAATCATTTAACTTTTTTTTTAATCAAAAAATCCATAAAAGATTTCCAGATTTTTTTTAAAAAAAGTATTTCTTGCTTTCTCCCTGACTAAACTGGTCAGGGTTTTCCCCCCACCCCCAATTCTGACATTTTTCATAGCCCACTGGTCCATTGTGGGAATTTCAGTGCTGAAACTGAGTCAAGTGCTCTCCATCCTTGCATGTATTATAGTGTATTGTGTGGATACCATATCCAAATTCAAGCTAAATAGCACTTTCGGTACAGCAACACCTCTAATTGCATGAGAGTAAAAATGTAGATTAACACAGGGGTGAAATCCAGCAGGTTCTGACAGGTTCTGGAGAACTGGTAGCGGAAATTTTGATTAGTTCGGAGAACTGGCAAATACCACCTCTGGCTGGCCCCAGAGTGGGGTGGGAATGGAGATTGTGCAATATCCTTCCCCCTGGAGTGGGGTGGGAATGGGGATTTTGCAGTATCCTTCCCCTGCCACGCCCACCAAGCCACGCCCACCAAGCCACGCCCACAGAACCGGTAGTAAAAAAAATTGGATTTCACCACTGGATTAACAGATCAAAGCAACATTCCCTAATCTGGTAACCTCCCGACCTGGTGGGATTGCAGCAGAAATTCCCTCTGGTGGCACTGTGACATGGAATTCAGCACGTCAATTCTGGAAGCAGAATTAGAACAGAAGTTGTACACCACCCATTTCCAGGAGATCTCTCTAGTGAGAAAAACATTCACATGTACATCCCATTCAGTTCAACAAAGTTTTAAAATTATTTTATTAGTTCATTTCTCTTATTTCTCTACTGCCAAAATCCAGAGAGACTTTTACAACAATAAAATGTTTACCAGAATAAAAGCATAAAGTATATTTCAGGTTTAAAAAATCTGCATTTCTAAAAGCTTGTGGTTGAGGTATACTGTAAATTACAAAATGAAACAATCCCCATGCTTTGTTTACTCAATTCAATTTTGTTTGAATGCCTTTCTAGTGGAACATTTTTTTAAAAAAAAATGAGGAAAAAGCTTTTTTCACACAAGAGTTTTTGTCTCAAGAGACTGTCTATTATTCATTCTTCTTAAAAGAGAAACATAATGTGCATTTGAGTTCAAAGGATCAGGGCTACACAATGTTTGCTATTTAGAAAATGAGCATATGGGAAATACTAATTTGAAAAAGGAAAAATAACCAGGGTCAGAATCTTTATTAATTTAAGGATACTCCTTACCAAAAAGGAGTAAATACTTTTTAAAAAGGTAGAGAATCCCATAAAGGCAAACATTTTGAAGAACCCAATTTTTCATAAGAACCAGGCAGACTGATCTTTAATGATAATTCTTGTTTTAATATTGTCATAATATTTAATCTAATAAATCATTCAGCCTTGGTTCAATTTGGTCCTTGCCTGCACTTTCCTCCTCTTCCTTACTGGATAATTTCTCTCATTATCTAACTCCAGGATGTCAAACATCCCAAAATTTGCCATATACATTATCACATGATCAGTTGTGGTTGTGATGTTACCGCACTACCAATATCATCTTTGATTCTCTAGGAATTTATAACAATTGGATTTTTTTTAAAAAAAAAAAAAAATTACAATCATCTCACTCCACTTTTTTTTTTAAAAAGTCCTAAAATGGCTATTACCTTTTCATATTAGTTGATGACCCAACTCAATCGAAAGCACAATTGGAGAAATAGCAATAGCATTTAGACTTATATACTGCTTCACAGTGCTTTACAGCCCCTCTCTAAGCGGTTTACAGAGTCAGCATATTGCCCCCAACAATCTGGGTCCTCATTTTACCAACCTCGAAAGGATGGAAGGCTGAGTCAACCTTGAGCCTGGTGAGATTTGAACTGCCAAATTGCAGTCAGGTGGCAGTCAGCAGAAGTAGCCTGCAGTACTGCATTCTAACCACTGCGCCACTGCGGCTCAGAAAACAGGAGGGGAAAGCCTCATCCATGACCTTATTTAGAGCAGCCCAAAGCTGTTTCTTTCCTGCTGCAATGAATTGAAAATTAAGCCATTTTAAGAATTTATTGTCCAGACTTCAGTTTTACAGTTGTGGTAACAATACTGGCCAGATGTTATGTTCAGAAGATCATTTCCATGGCTCCCAATTGGTAGATTCCCCTGCTTACTTGTGTTAGGAAAGAAAGGGCCAATTGTTTTCCTTTTTGTGGGCAGTTCTTTGACCAGCTTGCAGTTTCAATTGATACTGATCAATTGCAGAAGTTTACTCTTTCTCCTTTGACTCCATATCTGACGCCAGGCAAATATCATGGTGAGAGGACAAAGAGGTTTAACTTTCTCTTTGCTCCTTGAGCTAAAAGTTGAAACTCATAGGACGTCTGTAATTTCACCTTGAAACAAAGACCGTTCATAAATAAAAAATTAAAAAATAAATGTTTAACTAGTCAACTGCTGAAACTGGTAAATAAAAGGCATCCAGTAGTTCACTGATCTTCTCTGACCAGCTCTCACTTGGCCTGATCATTATTACACTGGTTGCATGTGAGAAATTGGTAAACTAGTGCTTCAGAGTACTGCTTATTGGATGTGATTTATTTATTATATTTTTATCCCGCCTTTATTACTTTAGAACTGCAGAAAAAACAATTGCTACCAGCCTGCCTTCTATTGAGGACCTGTATACTGCACGAGTGAGAAAGAGGGCTGTGAAAAGATCTACAGACCCCTCACATCCTGGACATAAATTGTTTCAACTTCTACCCTCAAAAAGACGCTATAGAGCACTGCACACCAAAACAACTAGACACATGGACAGTTTTTTCCCCCCATGCCATCACTCTGCTAAACAACTAATTCCCACAACACTGTCAAACTACCTAGTAGGGCTGTATTACTATTATCCTTCTCATCTTTCCTATTAGCTATTTCCTTATCTTCTTACGACTATAACTTTATTGCTTGTATCTTACGATTTATATTGTTTTATTTAGCATCCTAGTATGATTTATGTTGATTGCTTATTTAATATCCTATGACTATCACTAAGTGTATCTTATGATTTATGATGAATGTATTTTATAATGATTATGATAATGAGTTATCACTTCTTACTTGTATGTACACTGAGAGCTTATGCAACAGAGACAAATTCCTTGTGTGTCCAATCACACTTGGCCAATAAAGAATTCTATTCTAATTAAAGTGTCAACTCTGAAGCTGGCCTGACTGAGGCCATCTTTGAGGCTTCAGTGTTGCCACAATGGAGATGAGGGTTAGGGAGGGGGGGAATAGAGATAGCTGCGGGGGTTTGTAGCCAGAACAAAATAGTTTCCTCTGGGAACCAAGGACATTCCCACAGGTGGCTGGAGAGAGGAGGAGTGAAGTTACCAAGCAACTGGACAGCACCTTGATTGAACCATGTGACTGATTGTTTGGGAAAAGGGGGGAAACATTTACTTTTAATTAGGTGAAAACCGTGGGAACCGTTAGAGTGGGTTTTCACCAGTCTGTGCCAATATGATATATCAAATAAAACTGTTCTTTAAGGAATCTACCTGCCTCAGAGCTCTATTTGCTATGGGTATATTACCTAGAACCCTGACATCAAGGCCGTGAACATATATAATGTTTCTTCCTCCTTCTGTTTTCCTCACAACAACTTTGTGAAGTGGCTGAATGTCGGTGCTGTAGTTTAAGAGTCACTATGAAAAGTCAAATACCAGGACTTAGAGGAAGGACGGTATACTTTCTACACTTTGGACTTGTGATCTTTAGGTCATCTGGGGATCTGGTTCCTGTAACTGTGATACCAGCATAATAAGATTTCCTTTCTAAAACTTTTCATATTTCCTTTTTTTTAAAGATACACTGACACCATCTTCATGACCTATTTAAAGCTGGAAACTGAATGCAATTTCCTTGATTTCCATCACAGGCAAGGAAAAAGGAAGCAGGTCATCATACATACAGCATTTGTCAAAGTGCATATGTGAGTGCTGACTCTGAGAATTGGGAAACAGAAAAGAAACAAGTGGCATTTTGCTTAGAAGGCCTGTGATTTATTTTCTGGACAGAATGCAATAAATTCATCTCCAGGAAACATGATTCATTTCTTGGGTGGAAATGAATTTCAAGAATTTATCTTGATAAATGATTTGTATAAGAATACCTTCTTTAGTCACCTCCAAGCACAGGCAGGGTCTGAAAAGGAGCAAACTCAATCAACTCTTTTCTGCTTAGAAGTTTGAAATGGCCAATTTTTGTTTTATGAACTTTATTTCCTGACGTTTTTAATTTCATTGTGAGCTGCTTCTTCACATATTCCTGTAAGGGCAAGCAGAGTATACAAGATTCCATTTAAATCTCCTTGGACTGATTCAGAGCCTCTCCTTTTTTATTCGCAGCATAAAGTTCAGCCTCAGCTCAGAAATCTGAATTTCCCCATCTATTAATAGTAGAAATGATTGGAATTTTTTTCTCTCTCTCTTACAATATTGATGACATTATTTGTAGCCCCTTATTAAGAATAATGTGCGAAAATCTTCAGAGGAATAAATGTGGGGAAGAGTCCTTTACATTTTTATTTAAAAACAGTGAACATTGTAAGCATATTTTATTTTTCAGGATCAGGTGTGATATCCAGAAAGAAACAAGATAAGGTCCCTTTAATTGTTCATTTTTGTTCTAGAAGTGGTGAACAAAGTCATTAGACAAGATAAAAATATAATGGTATTAAAAATAAAAAAAAGATATATAAATTGAGAGCTTTTGTACATGGCTGGATTTTGATTTTATTGGATTCCTTAAAAGGGATTGAGGTTTTGGTTGAAAAACTGAATGGCTTTGGCTTATTAGAGGTGTTAATATTAATAAACAAAAAATAATGATCCTGGTGAAGTTCTGAATATACAAGATCAAGAAGACTTGATGGAA
Source organism: Thermophis baileyi (assembly GCA_003457575.1). Classification (NCBI taxonomy): domain Eukaryota; kingdom Metazoa; phylum Chordata; class Lepidosauria; order Squamata; family Dipsadidae; genus Thermophis; species Thermophis baileyi. The sequence goes on from QLTV01002664.1 coordinate 3,972,449, forward strand.
AAAAATCTGGCTTTAATATTGAGAAAATATTAAATATCTGGGTGTTACTTTGACTAATCTGAATTCTATGTTATTTCAAAACATGTTAAAATATGGAATGAAGTTGAAAAAAATATGTTGAGATGGGGAAAATTGCATTTGTCATTGCTGGGGAGAATTTTTGTGAACAAGATAAATGTTTTACCTAGAATGTTATTTCTATTTCAGACAATGCTTAGCTTGATGACTGACTTGGAATTGGAAGATTATGTATGTCATTGGTTTTCCTATGCTCAGCTGATGGAAATATTTAAATTTGATAAGAACTATGGCTTTGAAAATGGGTAAGAATGAATTTGATGTGGAATTGTGTACAAATGATGATCACATTACTGCTAAGATGTATAAACTTTTATTGAAAATGAAAACAGAGGATGAATAAATTAAAGACTGTATATAAGATGGGCAAAAAAATCTTGGAAATATATCTTGGTACCAATGGAAAAAATATGTGAAAAAAGGGGTTGAAATTCACTTTGAATTATAGCCTTAAAGAGAATTTTAATAAAAGCTATATCACTGGTATTTGACACTAGACAAATTGTCAAAAATATAGAATGGAATTTCAAATATTTGTTGGAAATGTAATTAATCTGAGAGTACATTTTTTCATTTTGGTGGACATGGAAGAAAGACAGAAAATATTGGGACCAAATATGTATTTTGATTCAAAAAATTTAGAACCAGAACTGAAACCAGAAGTTTTTATTTTGGGTTAATGGACAAGCAGATTGAAAGATCTCATGGAACCTTGCTTTTATATATGATAACAATGACAAGATTCTATATAAATACACAATGGTGGAAGGGCTTACAAATACCTGCACTGAAAGAATGGATGGCTAAACAGAATTGGTGGAGATGGAAAAATTGACAGCTTCGAATATTTAAAAATTAAATCATTTTTTTATATAAAAAAATCAAGTTACATTTGTACATGGCAGGGCTGGGTTGCTTTGTTGAGTTATTTCAGTACTATTATAAATAGGTTCTTCCATGAAAATTTCAATATAGTCTTCCTCCCTCCCTTCCTATTAGTCTTACAGCGACAGCTATAATTTGCTTAATTTTCCCTAGGATAACCTGCCAGGTCCCAGCCTAAATTTTGTCTGGATTTCATAAATAGATCCATCCAGTAGAGGATTGTAAATGAGTATGTGAGCATGAAAACACTGATGTAACTTGCCTAAATCTCCATTTGCATGTAAACAAACACCTACTTTCCAATCTGACCTTCTGACACTGTATTCAACTTGTCTTCACCCCCTGAGTAAGATCACAGTAAGCTGTCCTTAGTTGTACTATTCTTACAGTCACATTTTCCCCTGTATTGTAACATTCTCCAAGAAGTGTCTCAAGGGGTATAAAGTCAATTATGTTTCACTACCTGTTATCTTGGTAGCAAAGTCAGGTGACCTGTGGCAGGTAGGATACCAGAGATGCTTATTGGGTGTTTGAGGTTGATGCAAACATGCTGCTTCCATTCAGCCTCTTCTGTTGTCATTCAGCAATTCTTTCCATAACATGTGGTCACAATTTGGGGTATGAAATATCACAAAACCTAAGAAATAATATTAGTAATAGGAAATTGTTTTATAGCCAAGAAAACAAAACAGATATGACTGTGTGGCTACCAGGATTTAAACTTAATTTAATCAAGACTTTTAGGTTACTATTTACATGCACAGATAGACTGGAGTTGGGGGTGATTGGCCTGAACATTGCAGTAGTGCTAGGCTCCTCCAGCTTGCTTTTACTCTATAGCCGTGATGGCGAACCTATGGCACGTGTGCCACAAGTGGCACGTGGAGTCATATCGGTGGGTACGCGAGTGCGCGCTGGCCAGCTGATTTTCGGGCCTTCTGGGCCCATTGGGAGTCAGGAAACAGGCTGTTTCCAGCCTCCAGAGGGGGTGGGGAAGGCCCATTTTTTGCTCTCCCCAAGCTCCAGAGCCTTTCTAGGAGCCTGGGGAGGGCGAAAACAGCCTTCCCCACCACCCCCCGGAGACCTTCCGGAGGCCAGAAATTTCTGCGAGCCTGGGGAGGGCGAAAACGGCCCAACTTTAAACGGGCCATTTCTGGCCTCCAGAGGGCCTCCAGGGGGGGATGCCATTTTTGCCCTCCCTAGGCTCCTAGAAAGGCTCTGAAGCCTGGGGAGAGCAAAAAAACGGGACTTCCGGTCCAACCAGAAGTTGGCAAATGGGCCATTTTCTGCCTCCGGAGGGCCTCCGGGGGGTGGGAGGGGAAGGCCGTTTTTGCCCTTCCCAGGCTCCTAGAAAGGCTCTGAAGCCTGGTGAGAGCGAAAAACGGGCGTGCCATCGCGTGCCGGGAGCTGGTCATGCACGCATGCGTGGGGGGGGGCGCATGGAATCATGGGTGTGAGCACGTGCGTGCGTGACCCCTCCACGGTCCCCCCCTTTTGGCACGCGAACCAAAAAAGGTTCGCCATCACTGCTCTATAGCCTTTCCTGGTTTTGCCCAAAACTGAAAAAATGTTATACTGAATTGATGGAAAGAGGAGGAAATTCTAAATAAAAATCCTTTCTCCCAGAAAGAATTGCAAATGACTCAGTTCCCTTCTTGATTCTTTTTCTTTTTTTACCCTTAATTCAATTTATGTTAGTGTAGGAGGAGGGACATACAAAGGAAGCTGGAGATGTACAAAGGGAACAGCACATATTTATCGAACTCCACCCTACCCTATTCCAGCTGTAATGTTATGATTGTTGCCAACTCGGAAGATACAGAGGATGGAGAGGAACTAGAGTCAACCAATCTCTTTGCTAACTCAATGCCATTATGCAGTAGTTCTGAACAGATACAACAGAGGCAAAATCACAAGCAGTAATAGGAATAGGACAATTCATATTTTTTTGGGTGGACTCAAGGTTAGAGTGATATCACTTTAATTCAGCAGTGTAAAAAGGCTATTAAGCATTGAGATGAGATGCAGGCAGCTCCGAGCACTCAGATTGTACATTCCTGATTTAGATAACAACAACACTATATATAAATAATCATACAGCTATTGGACTGGGATTCTTCAGAGCTTACCATAAATATTTGACTTTAGCTATGCCTGAATTTGCACATAATATAAAACAAAGCGAACAAACCACATGGTGACTGGTGAGTGAGGAGTAAGAAGTTCAGGTTGGCCAAAACAGAATTTGCAGACCCAGGCTATGAAAATTGGGAATTCTGAGCGCCTATTTCCACAACTGCAGATCTGCATCTGTTTCTGCTGAGTTAGATGGATTTTAAAAGCAGCTCCCTGGAAGATAACCAAGCCACTCTGGAAAATGCAGAGAAAATTAGTCCCCCCCACTCCCCATCTTGCTGCTTGGTCTGTAATGAAAAAAATCTGGTCAAATAGGACTCCAGCCTGAATTTTTTTAATAAGCCCTGTTAAGTAGCGAGCAGCACTCCTCCCTGAAACTGGACTCTTGGCACCTAAATGGGATTGAAAGCAGCTTGAAAGTCAAGCCAAACTGTAGGTCTCACCCTCACTTACACCCTTCTGGTCCCAATTTGCTTCTTTCCACTCAACCAGTAGCTCCAAGTTATAGTTTCACAACCATTTCCTGCTTTAGCCTCCATCTCGGCAGGAATGAGTTAGTCTTGGAGATGACAGAGTATAAATAAAGACTATTTCTCTGCTTGGTATGCATTTCCTGTAACGTTCAGCAGCAAATGAGTGGGAATGGGATAGAGAACGTTAATACAAACCGATATATATTAAGCATACACTGTTGCTCTCAAAGTAGCTGTACATTTGTGTATGTCTCCTTTTTTCTGCCGCTGCGACTTCCCCTCTGCTTCCCAGAGAAATAAAGTTAGGACTGGCATGATTGTCTTTTGACACTTCTCATGTTTCAACAGATCTCTGGAACCATGAGTGAAAGAAGGAAAAAGTGCCTTCAAAGTCTTTACAGTATAAAATGTCGCCATTTTCTAGCCTGCTGTGCCCGCAAGTTAGACTAGAAAGAAGGAATGTGGTTCCCTCTGCTGGTAAAGATTTTAAATGGCTCTGAATCTAACGTGATAGGGAATTTACAATTTTGAAAATAAGAAGCCAAACAATAGTTTGCTTGTTTCTTCCTCAGGGAAAATCTTGGAAGAGCTCTTGGTGGAATCCACTCTACTCTGTTTCTGTTGGTAGCCTTTTGCATGTCTGGAGACTTTCCTTCCCTTCCTCAAAAGATTGATCAAACAAATACTGTGCAGACTTGACTTAAGCAACATTTTTACTTGAAGATGGGCTGCAGTATGAGTTGGAAAGGTCGGAAGAATAAATCTCTAGTCCCGGTGATCGATCCAGATTCAATCTTGCAACATTTTTACTCCCCCCTCCCTTTCTTTTTCTGCTTTCCAACTACCCTAAAGTGTTTTGGGAAACATGGATGCTTGTACCTATTTTGTCACCTTTTGGTTTTGCCAAAGATATTGGAATTTTCTACACAACCTGCTTCCTGCCATGCAATGATATTCTACTTACCATTTGCTGGCGACATGGAGCAACCAATACAAGGCCAGCCCCTGCTGAGGCAGGCTGAAATTGATCTAAGAGGTTCTGGCAAGATCGAAGCATTTTCCATCTTATGCCAGCAACCAACCTCCCATTCACAGACAATTCACAGGGAAGAGGAACAGTCTTCAGAGGTCAGTAGGCTGGCTGCAGATTGCTCTTTCCTGTCTAAACACTAGGCTCTGGCCTTCATGGCCATTTGTGCTGTGGGCTTCTGAAGACACCAGACATCTCTCTTTGTGGCTGTTTTATTTCTCTCTCGTGGTGTGTGTGTGTCAGAGAGGAGATGCTAATCATATATAAGTCCAAATACAAATCTTCCTGGCAGGTAATATTGTGACATAGAATTAAAGTCTCCAGGATCCTAGTGTTCATAGTGACATGCAAGAAAAAGAAATTCTTATATCCTCAAAAGACAATTGAAAGTCATCTTCAGAAGCTCGTTTTAAATTAGTATTTGTGCATTTCTCCTGACACGTTACCTTAGATCAGGGGTGTCAAACTCGCGGCCTGCAGGCCGGATGCGTCACGCACTGGCCACACCCATCCCTGGTTTAGCGAAGGGAGAAAAAGTCGCGATACATCACATGACGTGATGCCGTGTTGGGATTCCAAATCTTTTCCTACCGGTTCTATGAGAGAGCGCTTTGCAGCACTCAAAGACCGCCCTCAGTGTCAGCGCTGGTGAGCTGAGCTGTTGTTTAGCTCAGCTGAGGCGTGGCAATTCGCTCTGCTGCGCAAATCAGCTGAGCTAAAAAACAAGTGAATATAGGACAGGGAAAGGCGGGGGCGGGGCCAGCCAGAGGTGGTATTTGCCAGTTCTCTGAACTACTCAAAATGTCCGCTACCGGTTCGCCTGAACCGGTCCAAACCGGCTGAATACCACCTCTGGTGATGCCGCGAGTTTGACACCCCTGCTTTAGATGCAATCTAGTATGCTTCATCAATAATATATGTGATAAGATTGTCATTGGCCATTTGAGGCTGCAGTGGGCAGGCCATTCCCTTCCGATTTCTTGGCATTACTCTCCTTTTTGGCTTGAGATTTAGTGGACACCTGGTTTCCCCTGAGGCTCCTTACTAGTGCTTCCTGAAGCAGTTGTCAGGGCTTCCATAGCATCTTTATATACAGAGGTTTAGCACTTTTCTGAGAAGAGTGTTGGACTTGCTTCTCTTAATGACACATTTACTATTCTTGAGAGAATACTAGTTCTTTGCTGCACAGGTAGATTGCAATTTGGAAATAGAGCCAAGGTCTGCTAGGGGTGTATTGCTTGTTGTATTACCAATGAGTGCATTGCTGATTTTTCACTGCCTCTGTTGACATGTGGCTGTACTGTTTAATAATTTTATTACTGGATGGGATGACTGCCATTTAGTTCACTCTCATCCCATTGCCTTCTTCCTGAATTACTTACAGGAAGGTTTCCTTGCTGCTCACCTTGCTATTCCTTTGCAGTACCTGTTGAGGACAGTGTTTGCTCTCCATTGATTGTTTCACCTCACACACACCCATTCACTTTTGCCTGTCTATTTTTGGATGCAAGGTTAGCACTGTTTCAGAAGCACAGTAAACTGGTGTTCAGAAATAGCCTGATAGACAGGTAACAAGTGCAGGGCACTTCTATGCTTGTAACTTGTAAGTCAAGCCACTTGACATGTGGTCCCACTAGTTCTAAGCACCTGGCTACATCCATCCATCCATCCCTACCTCATCATGATTGATGGTCACTTTTTCCACTGCCAGATGTAACTTTCAGTAGGAAGAGAAAGAAAGCCAAGGGACCCTACCAATCACTTTCCTTAACATGTTCCACATTAAACCTGTAAGGACAGTGCCAGTTGCTGGTTTCTTTCCGAGTTAAAAGAGAGATCTGCAAAGAAGGCAGTGCCATTTGTGCCAACATGCTTTTCTGCCTAATTCATGCTTTTTCTCACTAATTCAAAGATAGTATTTGAACGTGGCCACCTAGCTATGCTCTTAATTTGTTTGATGCTAAAATAAACAGGAGTAAAGAGATAACAGGAAGTTTTACTTTATGCTTTTTATATTGAACATCCAACCTTGCTTATTTTGTTTGTTTGTTTTTTACTTCTTAAAACTGCCAGAAGTCATTCTGTTTGGGCATGATGATTCTTGTACTCTAACAGATTGGACGGCATCCAGTGGGAATAGTTGATGTAGCATATTCCTTGCTTCACTCTTCCTCTATGTTGCTGCTTCTGATGACCACATAATGCCTTTGAAAGCATTGCTTCTATTTCTATTGTACCAAAAGTTCATCCAAAATCCTTTTTAATGTTTACATTCCATCAATTATCAAATTGGGTGGCAAATAAAGGCCACTGCATTCTCACATCATAATGGGATGTATTGCTTCCCAATTGGCAAGAAAAGCAAGGTTAGAAAAAGGCTATAATTAGCTGATGTTATTATTACGTGGGTGGGTTTTGTTTTTTGCTCTGGGGTGGGGAAAGTACTCCTAAGGAATTAAGTAAACACCACCACAACAAAAGAAAGAGAACCAAAGCCCTTCCCAACATGCATTCACAAGATTATACTATCATACTATTTACCGTATATATTTGCAAATGAATCCACCCATGGATAAACAATCCAATTTTGGGAGAATATTCTGGCACCTAAAATTCTCAGCTAATCTACAATTATCTCCAACGTATTAAGAACATCCAAAATCCATAGGCATATGGGGGTCTACACGTTAGGGCTCTGCAAAACAGCTGCTGGTACTCTTTCCTTTCACATAACGGTATTTATGGTCATGTTACACATTTTTGGCACACAAATTCCCCAATATTTAATCTATTCCCTAAATTTAACAGCTTCAGCCCCATCATGGAAAACGTTTGCCAATCTGATATCAATTTTAACAGAAGTGCTATCAACATAATTTGTATACATCAATTCTTAAATGGAATATAAACATATTATTTATGCAGTAGTTTACAGCCGCTTAAACACCTCAGGGTTTCAGGGTCACCTTGCCAATTTGCAGTTCCACCTCAAGAACTAGGCTCACTTAAATGAATTTAATCTGCCAATTCATTTTCAAGCACCAGCTTCTCTGCCTGAGGTCAATCCAGAATTCTACAATTTCAGTAGCCAATGATAGTAGGGATTGCTTTTTTTATTTTGTAGATGGGCAGCTGGTGGCACTTCATTGAAGGCCTCCAGGGCTGGCTATCCTTCCCCGCTACGAAGATATAAGAAAAAGCAGGTGGTTGGAAATAAACTTTTTGTTCTTCTCAGACACCCATTTTTCAAAATCTAGGTTACAGCAAGACATGAGATGCAAAAGTTCTAGACTATTCCCCCCCTCCAATACTAGATAGAATAGAGCAGGGATGTCAAACTCAAGGCCCGTGGGCCGGATGCGGCCCACGGGATGCTTAGATCTGGCCCGCTGGGCCACCTTGGAAACAGCAAAGGACCGGCCTGTGGTGCCTATGCCAGTGGAAACGGAGCTTGGGAGGGCTGCATGCGGCCCTCCGGAGCTCAGTTTTTGGCTGCGACAGCCTCCTGCAGCCCTCTGCCAATGAAAACACGTGTGGCCCTCCCTGGCTCCGTTTTCACTGGCAGAGGGCTGCAGGATGTTGAGCTGGCCACGCCCACCCCGGCCATGCCCATTCAGCCCCCGAGGTCAAACACAACCCTGATGCGGCCCGCAATGAAATAGTTTGACACCCCTGGAATAAAGGGTATAATGGCTCAGTGGTTAAAGCCACTGAGCTTGTTAGCTGGCAAGCTGACAGCCTGGATTCAAGACCAGAGCGCCGCACAATGGGGTGAGCTCCTGTTACTTGCCTCAGCTCTTGCCCACCTAGCAGTTTGAAAGCATGCAAATGCGAGTAGATAAATAGGTACCAAAATAGGTACCACTTAGGTGGCAAGGTAACAGCATTCTGTGCGCCTTAGTGTATAGTCATGCTGGCCACATAATCACAGAAGTGTCTTCAGACAACACTGGCTCCCTCGTTTAAGAAACAGAGATGAGCATCGTCCCCTAGAGTTGGGACAGGGGAAACCTTTACCTTTACTCGATAGTATATCACAAACTGAAGAACTGGACTTAACCAGAAAACTATACCTTCTGTTAACAGAGAATTCTCAGCACACCTACCAAACTGCTTTTCTGAAGAGAAATTAGGGAAAAGTCAAATCAATGGACAAATTTGACCATTGTGAATCCAACAAGTAGATATATTCTGAGAACAGACTATAATAGGAATACTCTGGCAAATGGATGCCCTCTAGAAACTTTGAACTACAGGCCTTGCCGTTTGTCATAGATTATTTAGGGAAAATCCCTTTATGTTAGAGAAAAATAAGGTGGAGGTTTTCACGCATCTAGTTCAGAAACTGCAGTTGTACAGACATACAGAAAGCATTTTTAAATGTTCATTTGTAGATAGCTATCTCACCTTTATGCATACAAAAGATTTTTTTTTCTGAAAGTGAACAACTCAACTACAAACCTTATTTCCTAAATGATTTAAAAGTTGAAACATTTGCACACATACTGAAAAGAACCTGAATTCTCAGAGGAGATCGGGACAAAAGATCACGGTATCACTGCTGACATTAATTTCCTAACCCTATCTTATAAAAAGAGATTTATATGGCACGACTATCATTTTGGACATACATGCTTCTGTTTCAGGGCTTTCCATCTGAAAAGATTATCCCAGAACAGAAAGAAGACGGCGTGTGGAGATGTTGACAGAAGAATAAGGCTGTCTGGATGCTTCATCAAAATAAGCATACACTGCATATTAAGATGTCCATCTAGAAACAGCCAGAATGAAAAATGCTACCCATAATTAGTGGAAAATGTGGTGAACCATCAGGGAAGGCAATATAGTCTGTGTACAGGAAACACAAATGCATACTAATCTTGAAAAATTTCCAGAAGTAAGAATTATAGCAAAGCCAACAATTATAGCTGAAAAGAAGCACAGCTTTGCCTTCTAATTTACAAGTAAGAAAGGCACTTTAAACAAAACTGCTCATTTTGCAATGCCTTTATATACTTTCCAGGTGCAATTATCTTTGCAATACTATGTGCCAAGCCCCAGACTCTCTGCTAAAAGGATTATTGCAGAAATGGCGAAGGTGCAGAAAATGATTGTGGGGCTGGAACAGTTTACTTAAGAGGAAAGGAAGGAGACAACGTTCAAGGCTTTTAACATAGGAAAAAAGAAAAAGGTAAAGCAAGAGGTAATAAGAAAAAATTCAACTCAAACTTGATTCAGTGACTTCATGGATACAATACATCCACATAGTTGTCCTAGCAACAAATGGAAGCAGAAATTCAAAATATTGTTTGCTGTTATTGTCGATATCCTCATGTAGCCCACATCTCTATTATTTCCTGGGGGGTTTCCCTTGTAAGTAAAAATCAAATCTCATTTGGCTTAGATTTTGGAGATCAACCAGATTAGTGTGAGGAAGACATAAGTACAGTGTACATTTAGACATGCAGACTTTCAGGTTTTTTTCCTTTAATATAAAAATTGATTCATTCCATAAATCTAAAATGTGGAAGAATCATGACAGAAAAAAGCATTTTACAAACATCTATGCAATAAACTAGCATATAATACAGCTGGAAAGTTAATTAACTTTAAAAAGCAACTGGATAGATTTATACAGAATAAGGTTATCAATGGCTGATAGATATGCATTTATTATGTCAAACAGAGGCAGTCTGCTCTCTAAACCCAGGTTTGGCTGAAATCTGACCATTTGATGGATATTTGCTTGGCATCTGATGGGCATGTTTGGAATATAGGATGATAGTTTATGTGTTTATTAAGTTTATATACACCCATCTCGCTAGTTCAGCATGGTCCTTCATTGGGGAATTTTCCAGTAATTCAGTGTGCTATGTGAAAACTGTTGCTGGAAAGGTCCAGCAATGAAAAGGTATTTGATTTTATTAGATGACTTTGTATAGAAGAATAAGAGTTTTAAGAAGAAATTATGTTAAACTTTAGAAATGCAAAAACCAGAAAGATTGATGAGTGAGAAGATATGATAGGAAATATAAGCAGCAAAAAAAACCTGCAAAACTGGGAGATTCTCAAGAATAGCAGCTTGTGTACGTTGTTACTTTAAAGCTTGAATACTGTTGATACAGTATAAGCAAAACATCTCAAAGGTGATGTGATTCACACCCATGTAGGCACAACACTAACTTAGTCTCTCAGTTAAATGGGTGAAAAGTTTTCCTAGAAAATATTACATTTGCAGTGGTATGAATATTGTTTTTATGATATTCAATCTGTTGTGACTCTTTTCAGGTAATAATAAAATTATTAGAATAGTTAGTGTAAAATGAATTTGCAATCTTAAGTCATCTATACCAGCGTTCACTGTTTGGGAAACCGAGGCTACTGAATACATCACTGAGGAATGCCAGCAACCAAAGTGCTCAATCAGATGGCTGTAGTGTCCAGCTAAGGAGATAAAGCTCAAGTTGATTAACAAGATTATTAATAATGCACTTAAAAAAAGACTTGTACATCTCTGAAACTACTGCAGCCGCTTTCCCGGAGAATGCAGCTGTGAAAAATGGAAACGGGCAGAGCTCAAAAAGGCAAGGGAAACAAAGACAAAGAGGGAGGACTATATGAGAGTAGATTCAAGACATAAGCTTGTTAATCGACATGAAACTCACTACAGTGTATCACCCGAGACACATGATATTGGCACACTAAACCAAACCCATTCAGAATTTCACAGCTTTAAAAAAATATATTTCTTTGGAAAACAGGTTAATTTGAAAGGTCCACAAACATGCACAATGCAAAACAAGAGATTTTAAATACATTATTTCTGTATTCCAAGAACCTTCACTTTTCATATCCAAATATGAACATTAACTATCAGCATTCATATAGAAACTTGCCAACCGCTTTTCCTTTTAAAAATGAACAATAAACCATCATTAGGCTTATATTAAGTTTGCTTATAATCAATACTTCTTTCCTAAGCTTAACTTATAAACTATCTGAACAGTAACTGTAACACAGCTTTAACTCCTGTTTAAGCATCTTGAGAAATATACAAATTGATCATGTTTGAAATGAAGAATTGGATGTCCATCCAGTAAACAGCAATAACTCAATAAACTTTAATTCTGATTTTGAAAAGCAACCCAACTACCTGTAGCATGCCGTGACAAGCTAGGCCCTGTGCATAGAACTCACTCTATTCAAAGCAGGAGAGTTTGCAGAAATCTACCACATTCTTAGTAGAACCTAAATTCACTGAAGCTTTGCTTACACTTGCAAAGAAATATTTCCAGATGTGCTAAATCAGTGGTCCCCAACTTTTGCGGCTTGGTGGCCCGGCTGGAGGGGGGAAGAGGGGAACTGGCCCACACAAGTGGTAAGCCAATGCACCTGTGCCTGCAGCTTGACTTGCGCAAGTTGGGCTGCGCACGCATGGGCACGTGCACCGGCCCACCACTTGCACAACTCAAGCTGCACCCACATGCAGGCGCACCGGCCCACCGCTCACACGGCCTGGTTCCGAATAAGCCACGGCCCAGTAGTGGGCCACGACCTGGAGGTTGGGTACTCCTGACCTAAATTATTCCAGTGGATTACCTGGGCTGATTTTTCTAGTAACATGAGCCACCTAAATAGCTCAATCTCTTATTTCACCAGTTCTGAAGTTGCTTGTTCGGGTTCATTATGAATTGGCACTAGCAATTTCAGAACAGTTCTTCTATAATATCAGTAACTTGTTAAGTGGCACAAAGGGGCACACTCAAATCCTTCCTCTCTCTAGAGGATGCTATGAATTGAGATCTACATCCTTGTAGGCTACCATAGTTGTAGCCTGAGAATTCTCTTTTACTCAGATAGTAAGCTGAAGGGAACTTGCCCTTGCTTCTCGGGAAATCTCAATATTCAAGAAGGCTCAGATCAAAACCAAACAAGAAAGTTAATTTTTGCCAATCAACAGGCATCAGTGTTTTTCTATTCTGATTGTGAAACTGGAACCCTTAGTTCTTCCTCTCAATTCCTGATCTTTAGCTGAAATTATCCAATTGTCCAAATTATCCAATTCAGATCTAAAATACCTGCTTAAAAATACCTGATCTCGCAATAATGTCGACATTAAGTCATGTAGGTTACATTCCATAGTTCTCACATGAGGAAAGGTTGCTCAAGCCCTTATCATGAGACTTCTTGAACAAGCTGGTTTTGAAACAGCAAAAATATTTGACTGCAAAGTTCTTGGGGACAGTTCCGGCTTATTTCAGGAATGCAACGTTATAATCACAGATGTCATCACTATTTTTTTTAACCTACTTCTAAGTGGAGAATTATTTATTTAATTAATTAAAGAGTCCAGCAGTCAGTTGAGTCAAGAAGAGCTCTGTAAAATCTAAGTTGTAAGAAATGGTAACAATTAACACTTCTATGAGATATTTAATTACAAAAATCCATACACAGATTATAAATTTCCTGTTCAGAGCCCAAGAAATAGGGAGTGTTTTTTTCCCCCCATTCTCCATAAGGACTGAAAATGGCAGGTAGTGTTTCTTCATGAACCTCAAGATACTGCTTGGTCATCCTTGGGCGTGGTCTGTAAAAGAAAAGTAAATAGCATTAGATCAGGACTTATATTGACTATAGTTAAACTCTGAAAAATCGTCTTGTAGGCTGCACTTGCCCCAATTCTGGAAAAAAAATATTCTCTGTATCACTTTCTGTGGGCAGATACGACGACTGGACCTTTGCCTAGAAAAGGCTATTATCAAAGCACCTGTAGAGTTTTTTCAAGGACACAATATTGCCTAAACAGTGTCTCTGAAGATGGTTCAATGGAGCAAATAAGGTTATTAAAGTCATGAGGATCATCTAAGCCAGGGGTCCCCAACCCCTGGGCCGTAGTCCACTACCAGGCCATGGCCCATTCAGAACTGGGCCGCAGAAGTGGCGGCAAGCGCGCATGCAACTCCACTTGTGTGTGCAGCAGGCATGCTCACTGCTTGCGCAAATGGAGTTGTGCACTCACCTGCCGCTCACGCGGAACCATCCCCTCTTCCCCCTCCGCCGCTCCACCAAGCTGGAAAAATTGGAGACCGCTGGTCTAAACTTCAGACTGTCAAAGTCAGATTTCTCAAAGTTAAGTCATATGTGTTCAAATTAACAGGAGAGAGCACTCTGAAAGCTTATGTGACATCTTTCCTCAACAGGCCAAGGCAGAGCTATAATACATACAACCGAGACAAGCACCCATCTCAGCTGTAACAGAACCTGAACAGGCCAGTGTTGGATCTTGAATTCTTTAAATCTCTAGGCCTACAAAAAGTAGCAAAATCAGGAAATGCAGTTAGATAAGCACCAAGGCAAATGCTGGGAGAGGGGAAAGACAGTTGCATAAATAAAATTCCGACGTACCTGCCGCAGGAACTGCCTTCCCAAGTAGAAAGTTGCTGCGCTGGTCAGGTTCTTCCTGCTACCCACTTTGCACCGAATATAGCCGTAAAGATTAGCTCCTTGCAATGCTACACCCATAATTACCACTGCCTATAAAAGGAGAGGAAGATATGTGAGAGAAGCAAGGCCTCACTGTGCCCCAGGAATGAGCAGGAAACAACTGAACATTTTACTCACCAGCCACTTAACTTTGAAAGAAAATAGGGCACTGAAGGCAAAAATCACCCAGAGTAAAGGGCATGTGATTAATCCTAGCCAGAAGATTCTGGACTCTGCTTCTGAAATAGCTTTCCTCCCCTGAGCAGATGCCTAAAAATGAATAGTAGTAGTATTTTACTTACACTGTATTTTATTTTTTTTAATTAAGCATAAAGCAACATTACAAAAATACTGAAAAATCTCAGTGATGATAATACAGCTTCTGAAGCAGCAGAATCTAATTATTCTTTAAAGAAATCATGCAACAGAAGGCTTTATATCTTTGGAGTTGTATATTTCTTCAGAGTGGAAAAAGAATGAAGTACCCTTTCATCAAAAAGGGGTATCACTATCAAGGGAGAGAGCCCTTCCTTGACCAACCCAGAACCATATTACAAAGCCTCAGCTATCCCTGTCACCCTGTGCTCTGCAGGACCTGCCATGCCCAGCTGGCTTTCACTGTCTTACTCCCACTGCCAACAAGACATGCCTGGCCTGGCTCTAGGTGAGGCAGCCTCTGGCTTCAACAGGCCTTTCTCCCAACACTGCTCATGATTTGGAGAATGGCATGAACAGCCTTGGGAAAAGGCCTCTCACAACCAGCAGCTGCGTCACACAGGGCAGACCTCTTCAGCAGTGGAAGATGGTTAAGGTGAATGTGGCAGAGGCATCTGGCCAGTTTGGCGCTCGAGATGGCATTGGGCTGAAGTAGAGGCCCACACTCACCAGTGGTGCTGGCTGGCTGTCACTTACGAAGGCCCCAAGCCACTACTTCAACCCCAGCATTGCTGCTTCTGCCAGTAAGTTTTGTTGTGCAGGAGAGCCCAAAGGGCAGAGATGCCCCTGCAGTCATAAATGCAGGTAAGGTATTGCCAAGTAACTGAATTCTGATCATGTAACCATAACTTCAGGAACGGGGCCTAAGTACCAGTCGTTCAGCATCGCTGTAACTTCAGTCGCTGAAACGAATGGTTGTAAAGTGAAAACTACCTGTAAAGAACAGTAAATATCATTGCTTATACAAGTCTTCACGTGATGAAGACCAAAGGGGATCAAATGTTTGAAAACTAACTGTAGTCTGTGTCAGCATGTCAGGAAACAGACAACACAAGAACTACAGTGACTCATCTTTATTGTTGTAGGATGTAGTGACATAATCCTGGAAAGCCTGACAAAGTTTCTCTCTCCCTGTTATAGTCAAAGTGAACTAATCTTGAGTTTCTTCCTCACCCCCTTCTGTATTTCCTACCGGTAGCTAAGATGATGTTTTTTGTAATGACTGTTGCATATTCTTCTTCAAGACTATCTTCATATTCCTGTTCAAGTCTGTAAGATGTATAAACCGAGAACCTACCCTCAAACTCACATTAAAGGAAAGGGAACATTTCATTTGCATTGGCCTGATATATCTAAATATTTTCATGACTTAAATTTGAAAAAAAAAGATTCTCAGCGTGCCTAAAAACTGTTGCTTGTGTTTGGTTCTTTAAAGTAACTAACATCATGTTGTTCCTGTACAGGAACTCTAAAATACATTGCTTGTATGATTTCACAATTTGATCTTAGCTCATTCAATCATAATTCTTTAAAATAAGTTCAATAGTTTCATATCATTTATCTCACTGCAAATGAACATATTCTGTACATCTTTGTAGCCTGGTCTCCAAATCAGAGGGTAAAGCAGATTTCAAATGCACACAACTACTAACCCCAATAATTGTGCTGTGATTTGTGTGTAGTGAACTTGTATCCAATTCTGGAATTAAAAGTGCTCTAAGCTGTAGAGTATGCCATTCACAGTCATTCCCTCAGCAACAGGGGAGATATTTACCTTCCTGGCTTCAAACACCCAGTGACTTTTGCCATCATCATCAACCTGATTCCACCATCGGAGGCCAACCATCAACCTTCCTGTGACATTCTGGAGAGAGTTAAATACAGCATGAAAGTGCTTCCTGCAACAGCAATCTACATTTTGCTAAATAAGCTCCCCCAAATGCCTCCACTGTTTTATACACAAAACTCTAATGAAACAAGAATCTCATTCCTGTTGTGCTGTTCAACAGTATAACTATGGGCAGCTATTAGAGTCACAGTTCTAAGTGAGCTATCAATTGTTCAACTTGCACTAGTATGCCCCTGGGCCACATTCTCGGCAATCCTATTAAGTTTACTGCAAATAGTTGCTTGGCAAGCAAAGTTATAATTTCACTAGTGACATGGAGACATGTTGTTACAAAGTCTCTTAGACCACTATCATGAATATAGGTTATATGCCTTCTGGTTATTAGTTCGCCATATGTCTTCCTGCCCAAATAACTCTGGAATGTTTATAACAAGTGCCTGCTTTAAAGATATAAAACAATTACACGATGGAAATGCTTTTTCAAACATTCAAACATATTTGTAATATATCAGGTATAAAAGTGCAAGAACACATATTTAACAATGTGAATACTCCTATCTCACTTTGACATGCTCTCTAAAATACGTTATAACAATGACAGCATGACCAAGGAATAGAACTGGCCTCTACTTTGTACAAGGGAAAGAGGCTGTTTTGTTCAGTATCTGTAATAATGATGAGTCCTAAGCAAGCCAAGGGACAAATCTAACACTGTTTTTCAATTGGGAACATATACTCTACCCTCTTAAGCCTTTGTTCACTTAACACATAATCATGCTGTGTTAATTTGACTCTGAATTTAATATATAAATGTGCACAACTTCCTTCTACAATGAAAAGTTCTTGCTTTTTCTTCTTTTTCTGTTTTTGGCTCTATTCTGAGTTCTATGAATGCAAAAGAACCATGCACATTTTCCACAGCATTCCCATCCTCGCAGGTCAAAAACTCTGTAGTAACTTCTTATGCTTCTATAAAGATTAGGAGAATAAATTTTTAAAAAGTGCCGTCTCCTTTGGTAGCAGAAACATCCCATAAGCAGAACTCTGACAAAGTAATGTTCCAATAAAAACACTAATTAAAATCCACAAAAAGTAGTTATAAAGTATTATAGGGAGCAAGCCTTCTGCATGTACCGTATTTTTCGCACTATAAGACGCTCCGGACCATAAGACTTACCTAGCTTTTGGGGAGGAAAACAAGAAAAAAAATCTGCCTCTGCCTCCCAGCAATTTGCCTCCTTGCAGCAAACAGCCAACAGCCTGGTCAGCTTCAGCACAGCCTGATTTAGCATGAGCAGCTGATTGGCGGTTGGATTGGCCTCCCGGAATACTGCCGATCAGCTGTTCCAGGTTGCGGGGATCATTACCGCCCATCGCCGCCCATCGCCTATTGCTGCCTCTGTGTGCCCCATTTTCTACCTCCGTGTGTCCCGTTTTCGGCCTGTTCCTGGAACGGGCCAAAAACAGGACGCGTGGAGGCCGAAAATGGGGCGCGCGGAGGTGGCGATAGGCGGCGGCGATCCCTGCAGCCTGGAACAGCTGATCGGCGGTATTCCTGGAGGCCGATCCAACCGCCAATCAGCTGCTCATGCTAAATCAGGCTGTGCTGAAGCTGACCAGGTTGTTTGCTGCAAGGAGGCAAATTGCTGGGAGGCAGAGGCTGAAGGATGGGGGCCAGCGGGTGGGCGGGGGTTCGGCAACTTTCACTCTATAAGACGCACAGACATTTCCACTCACTTTTGGGGCGGGAGTGCGTCTTATAGACCGAAAAATACGCTATATACAAGGATGGTAAAATGTCTACCAATAGAATAAAGCATAGAAATAGCCACCTTGTTATATTTAAATGCAAATGCAAACTTCCTTATATGTTAAGATGGAAATTACATTCTACACGTTCTGATATAACTTTAGTAAAACAACTCAAAACACCAAAGAGCACCCTGCCCCAGCTCATTACTTTGATCTCTGTATTTGAGGAGCAGAGAGAAAAACAAGCTAAATGAAATCAAAATTAGTATTTTAATTTTGATTAACAGTACTGTTCCCTACACTACCAATTTCTCTGATAACAAATATTTTCAAGTATCAACATCTTAGAAAATGACTTACCTTCACTGCCCAAAAGTCACACGATAGAAGTAAGATGATAGTCACCATACAGGCAATATAGCTGTTGCTTAACAATTCACAAAGTAAGTAGACAATTATTGCACTGACCCGGAAGAACAAGTGGAAAAAGGAAGCTATAGGGTGTCTGTAAAGGACACAGGAAGAAAATAATTTGATTATCAATCTCAGTGTTTAATCTGGCCAAATCAAGGTTTAGAATTTATGCTATTATTCCAATTTCATAAAGGCAGCAATGTTCTTATTAGCATAACTATATTATTATGATTGGTCACATAGTCAGCCAAGTGTTTAGACTGGATTTGGCATTTGTGTCCATCTATTGAGTCTTTCCCAAGGACCTGAGTTAGCAGATGTTGTTTAATTATATTAAAAGTATTAAATATGAACAAACAAATTCTTTAACTTGAAACACCATACTCCACAACATCATTTTCTTGCAAATGTCTGCTGAGGGTAAAGAGGTAAGTAAATATTGCAGTTCATTCAATGTAAGTCTTCCCCTAGATATGACAACAAAAGCAGAATCTATGCCGATATTGGTGAAAATATTTTCAACCTATACATCTACACAGGATTTCACCATCATCATGGTTACTAAACCAAACTATATTTGCAGCTTCTTAGGAGAGTTAGGCCATGCCAGAACTTCCCCCCCCCAACCATCGCCCCAAAAGCCTGTTAAGACATAGCAGCCTCTTTCTTCCAGACTTACTTTATTTTTGATTTCTTGGGCTTTCTGGACATTTCATCTTCTCCATCAAAAAGTGAAACATCTTCCGTCTCATCATTACTATCCTAGAGAGATAAATACAGATTTTAAAAAATGGTTAAAAAAAAACCAAATCTATGCCACTGTGCAACAATTCAACAAAAAAACTCCAACCTATGCTATTGTGATAAAACTGTGGGTGCCTGGAAGTGAGGCTAAGGGGGAGCAGATGATAAAACAAGCATTGTGACACAAGCTCCATAGCTCCACTATGATTCTCACAGGGTTATTATTGTGGGAAAAATAAGAAGCAGGAGTATTAGGTATGTTCACAGGCTTGAGTTATAATCAGGATAAAGGTTTTATCAGCATCATCACCATTCTGCCGAAAATGCCAGATTCTGTGGTACTTCCGGATGAAACTTAAAAAATTACATAGACATGAGGAACCAATATTTTGGTATAGTGAAATATAATTTCACTTGGAAAACTCTGATTAAAATAATAGCAACAGAATCTAAGTTTTTTTTATTTTAAAACTCTATAGCAAAACATGGATCTATTTCTTGTTTAGTTAATTAATGTCATTATAAAAAGAAATGCAATAGATGAAACATTTTTTTTTCTTTTATTAAGAGTAGTCATTCTACATTAAACTAGAAAATATTTCACAGGCCCTTCAATAACAATAACAATCTACAGCAAGTTTTCAGGAATGTGTACATTTTTTAAACTGACACCGTGTAATGTTAAAAAGCAGATGACTAACTACATTGGAAACCATGTTTAATTATTTGCTACTTGAAGCCAATAGCAATGATGAATAAATCTATACTAGACTGTCATCCTCAGTGACAATATTTGTTTATCTAATCCTGTTTACTAATTAGCAATAATTCTTCAGTGCAGGCGTTGTGTCTTATTTCTGCACACTATCTTTTCTTTAACAATCCTTTTAAAGGAATATAGTGAGATCATATTCCTTGTCTCACCATCACTGCAACGATTTATATACTTATTTACTTTATATAACTTGGCAGCTAAGAAGTGTATACTCATAGTCTTCTTTGTACATAGGTGGGAACAAGCATTAACTGAACATGTTTATCAATTTACTGTAAGCACTACCTTGGTCTCCAGACAGTATCATTGGTAAGATTAAGGGCAAAAAATAAAGTCTGGATATTGGATTAGTTATCCATTTCTTAGCCTTCGATCAATCAATATAATTATATCAGTCAAAGAAAGCATAAAGTAGTAGTGATCAAACAATAGCACCATAAAGAAAACATAAATTTTGATGATTTTCTATGAATGTGTGTATAGCATTTTAGCATACCATTATTAATAAGCTAAAAAGACTTAAAACTTGAGCTAAGAATAACCTAAAATTAAGGGTAAAATCATGGCATTGTTTAAAGCCAAGACTATATCCCTATTGAAAACCAAGTAACAGGAATCTGAAAACATTCTCTGATATCATTGTTTATAATTCTCTGATGTTAGTAAAAGTTTACATTTAGAGCTGTCAGGTAACAATCGGATACTTGTATCCTTTCACTGGACATCAATATTTCTTTTTGAGAATCTCTAGCCTCAGTCAACACCCGAGTTAACTTTCTTTCATTCCAACTTACCCTGCAGGGTGGTTGCTGCAGGGAAAATTAGTAGGGAGTTCCAAGTTCATTGCTTTGAGCTTTTGAGTGAAGGGAGGATATAACTCAAATATTAAGTCCATTTCCTCACAAATGAATTATAAACCTTCAGGGCCATCCACCCAATTTTGGAGAAATATAAACCCATACTCATTACTGATCTTTCAAAATGATTGTGGGATGACTCTAGACTAGAATACATTATAAATCACAAGTGGGAAATATACCTAATTGCATAACTAAATAAAATTACTTTAAACTTAATGTCATGTATTCCAATTCACAGGCATGTGATACTACAGCCAACCTGCTGTTCGTGCATTAAGACCACCTTACTATATTTGAGTTAAAAATGACCAGTAAGCACCAGCAATCGTTAAAAGGGTTTGCTGTATGCTGCTGCCTTGCCGACCTCGGATTTTTGCACCCTGCAAATCCTAGTCTTCATAATTTGCTAGAGTTCATCAGAGGATTTTATTTCGACAATACAGAGTTTCATTCCAATTATACCCACATTTTAATCGCCTGGGAGCCTTAGAAATGCAACTCCCCCACCCCAAATTAAAAGCAATATACAAAAACATTTAACAGTTGGCGACAGGAAGAAAGAAATGCTTTGCGGGCATAAGCCCGGACATCACAGGAGAAGGAAGGAAGATGAGGGCAAGAGCCAAGCTAGTCTTCCCCTCTTCTAACAAAGCAGCTACAACTTGTGTAGCTTGGGATGGGCTTCATCGCGATGTATTCATTTCCCGCAGCCACGACCTTGGCTTGGAAGTCCTCCACCAGGTCCTCTTCCAGCTCACCTCCCTCTCCAATATTAAAAAATCCCTTCAGTCCCGATGTAAGAAACCCACTCAACGTCCCTGGCCCGCGCTAGGAAATAATAGCCCCTGAGCTCCCACCTGCCGCAACATCGCTTCCGCCTTCTGTCACGTCACAACCAACTCCCCAAGCAAAGCCGTCTATGTCATCAACGTGCGACGGACGCGAGGCTATGCGGTGACGCCTCCAAGTCCAATGGAAAGCCGTCAAGCGTTGACTGATAGATATAGGGAAAATATAGAGCGCTCGTCTCCGTTTGCGATTAGATTATCTCTATCCCGAGTACGAGAGGCTTCTCTAAGCAACGTTTCTCAACCTTATCAGTTTTAAGATGTTTGGGCTTTTAACGGTCACACCACCATGCAGGTCGTCGCTAAGATTGATAAACACTGCTCCAGATTGACTCTCTAGAGAAAGTCAGGATTTTAACAGGGATAAGATGGGGAAATGTAACGTGGCACTCAAAATGAAACATAATGCAATTAATCTTAAACTTTAAGAATGGGGCTGCCGGCACAGTGATTAGCTTTAATATAGATTATGTTAGTTTAGCGCTATGCAGCTTTTGGTTAAACTCTCAAGACTGTTCTAATAGCAATGGCACTTAGACTTATATACCGCTTCACAGTGCTTTTTTCCCCCACTTAGACTTATATACCGCTTCATAGTGCTTTTAAGCCCTCTCTAAGCGGTTTACAGAGTCAGCATATTGCCCCCAACAATCTGGGTCCTCATTTACCCACCTCAAAAGGATGGAAGGCTGAGTCAACCTTGAGCCGGTGAGATTTGAACTGCCGAACTGCAGCTAGCAGTCAGCTGAAGTAGCCTGCAGTGCTGCACTCTAACCACTGCGCCATCTCGGCTCTTTTACAGCACTCTCTAAGCGGTTTACAGAGTCAGCATATTGACCCCAACAATTTGAGTCCTCATTTTATCCACCTCGGAAGGATGGAAGGCTGAGTCAACCTTGAGCCTGGTGAGATTTGAACCTGGGGTGAAATTCAGCCGCTTCTATCCGGCTCATGCAAGCCGGTAGGGCTGACTGCGCGAAGCCCTGCCCACCCGCACGGACGTCATGACGTCCCTTATTTGCGACGATTTTCAGGCTCTGCGTGTGCGTGGAAGGCTTTGCGCGTGCGCAGACAACAGCACATTCGAGTGAAGCGAGCGCGCGCGTGGCGCGCATACATTTGCGAGCCAATAGGGAAGGTAAGTGAATTTCACCCCTGATTTGAACTGCCAAATTGCAGGCAGTCAGCAGAAGTAGCCTGCAGTACGGCACTCTAACCACTGCACCACCACAGCTCCTAAATCTCCTGAACAAATTAGTTCATAGAGATGAATAATCTGTAAAGCAAAGGGACAGATGTCTATGGAGATTCTCAGTCATCCAGGTCATGATTGTCCCAAAGGTGCTTTTTCAAGTTTCTTATAACTACTGGTGGGGTCTCTTCAGAGTTTCATATATAGCATTGTCCTTCAGAAGATTGTTCACCTTGGCCTTTTAGTCATCTGTGTTCAGGATGAGTGTGCATCTTCCTTTATCAGCTGACAGGATGGTGATGATTGGGTGTCTTCCTAGAGATATCACTGCTCTCCTTTCTTGAATTGTATGGTTGGAAGGGGGTGTTTTTGTCTTGACAAAGGGACAGATGTTCTCAGAAGCAGTTTTTCTTTTAAGATTTTCCAGGGGTGGGTGTCTGTCTGTCTGTCTGTCTCTCCCTCCCCCCACCTTAAGGCTAGGCCAGGAGCTTGGCTTCTATGTATTCGAAGGAACCAGCGATTGTGCAGATGGAAGAGCAGCATGAAATTTTACTTACTTATCAAGGCTTTGCATCATTCCATAATTAGGCCTGCAACTGTATCAGTCTGGCAGCTGAGCCCATTTATTTCTGGATTCATCCTAACGCTGCACTTTTTTGAGGTAAGTGTGCCTTTGAGTCAGTCTTCACTCCTGGCAACTGCCTGGATAAGTCCCTGCAATTTTCCTGGAAACGGGTTGCTCCTTAAACATTGCAATAAAGGTTGTTTCCAGCAATGGGATTCACATAATTTCCCTACCCGTTCACCCAGCGCCGAAAATGTGAGCACGCGTGTGTGCACGCTCACTTCAGTCGCACATGCGCCTTCTGCGCATGCACACGGCCGCACGCGCATGCGCTTTGCTCGCACGCGCGACTTGCACGCATGTGCACGGCTTGAAAATGTGGCTAAATAGGACGGCATAGCGCCGGGGCAGGCCCACCCGGTTGCTACTACCGGTTCACCCGAACCGGTCCGAACCGGCTGAATACCACATCTGGTTGTTTCCATTTCACTCTGAAGTTCTGTACAGTCTCCGGGCTGGTAATTTCCAGATTGGCAGCAACTTTTTCTTCTTAAACTAACCTCCCTCCCTTTCCTGCAGATGTATAGGATTTGTAGTAGTATGCGAAGACTTGATTTCATCAGTATTTTAAATACAACCAAGTATAAAGATTTAGGAACTTTGCAGCTCTCCTCTTTTTCTTTTCTTTTTTTCTTTTCTTTTTTCTTTTCTTTTCTTTTTCTTTTTTTGCTGCAAAGCACCAATGAAAGCACTGAACATGATTTAACAATATGGGAGGAGGGCCCTGATAAAATCAACTTGGCTATATTTAGAGTGCTGGATGGCCCCTACAATCTTCAAGGACACTTTCAGATATAACAACCTATTTTTGTCTTTTTCTGTAATCTTGTTCCATATTTTAGCGCCCAACCATTTATCTTCTGTGTAAAAAAGCTGAGAAATGGATCTCTTTTTCTGTGAAAGATCTGAATAATGATGCAAAATAAAAACCATTGTTTTGTCATAACAATACAATAGTGAATGCTAAGTATTTGAACTTATTTTCTTTTCTAACAATCTGTACTCCAAGCAAGTATTTAGAAGAGTACAAGACCTATCTGCTACAACCTATTGGCAAAATAAAAGTTGTTTTTTTACAGGACATTCCACTATGATGCCTATGAATGATATTTTTGTGCGTACTATCTACTGCAGGGGTGTCAAACTCATGTTGTCACGGCAGCGTCACGTGACGTATCAGGACTTTTCCCCCCTTCGCTAAACCAGGCGTGGGTGTGGCCAGCGCGTGATGCACCTGGCCCGCGGGCCAGGAGTTTGACAGCCCTGATCTACTGCATACTCGTGAAAGATGAGAAAATAATTTTGCCTTTAAATATTTACTATTAATAATTATATGGTTCAAAAAATAATGTAACTCTTCCCTGCTATATATTTTTTGTCCATGGCTGCTCTCAAATAGTTTGCTTCATTCTTCCAAAACATGATTTTAACATTCTTAAGCATGATTTGCAGGCAAAATCCCCGAATTTGAATTGTTATTTGAAGTTCTTTCCACAGTTTTGAGGAATGTAGCCAAATTAAACTACATGCGAGGAACAGAACCATAGGCTATAGAGATAGCTGACTTGATGCAGTTAAGCTGGGATTCAATCTTTCCTGCCAAGAGCCTTAGCATTACTCTATCTGGGGCCACATGATGATGGTAGAAAGGACCTTTGATAACACATGTTTAACTTCCATCTCATCTTTCTCAAAATGGTATCCATAGCATTTGCTCCTCCCATCTCCCATCCCCACTGCGCCCCAACAACTAGTCTGTGAGGTTGGGTGACCTGAGAAAATGTAAATGAGATTCTGGATCTCTCCAGTGCAGACTAATACTTTAGCTTCAATACCACCCATCCTTTCCCCGCCCCCGCCCCCCATTGCTATTTTTGAGGCCATTCTTCTCCTTCTGATCAACATGTAATGGCTCGGAGTGATGTACAATGCACGGCAGTGTTGTCCCAAGTCCTACCAAATTTTTGACTGTCCCAAGTCCCACCCAATTTTTGAATGTGTACCCAATTTTTGATTGCATGCATGCCTCAAAGGGGCAAAGCTTTGACAAATGCAGCAAGAGCCTGCAGATTTCCTCCGGTTTTTTTTTTTTTCATAATAGCTTCCCCCTCCCCTCAGGTATCAGGCTAACAAAAAGATATTGCTGGAAGTGTGATTTAGTTGCTCCCACGGAGCTTTTTATGTGAAGAGAAGGGTCACTTGCTGCAATTTTCTGTCTAGGAGCATGTACAGTACTTCTACCCACCTGTGTCATTTGTGCAAATTATAAATAAAAGCATTTGATTTCATCTCTGTTCTATTTTGCAGCTAAGAACAAAGTCTGTAAAACAATGACTTACTCTATAAGAAAGTACGGTACAAAACAAACACTACTAATTTCAAATTTTGAAAAATATGTTGTAAACATATAATTTTAATAACTTTTATAACTACACAGTGAAACAGTTACACTAAGATATCAGCTAAGTAAGACACCTCAGGAATGCACACATATAATTTATGAAGCAAAATTTATAAAAGGTATTATCAATCTTGTTAATAAACGTTCATGAACAGAACAGGAACTTTAATAAAATACAAATGTTGCAAACTGGAATTATTTTGGGAAAGGGAGGGAAACTTTTCATTTTTGAAAACAAAGAAGGTCTAATTGTTTGATATAGCACAGTTTGTCACAGTCTCCCAAAAGAGGGAAATAGGACAAAGTTTCAGAGCAGAGGAAATCAACAGTACCTGGGCTGGAATTTCGCATTTGCTTTTCAGGCTTTGTCAGCTGTATTAAAGAAATTAGCCTCAAATGAAAACATTATCTCCAAGTTCAGGAGCAGCAGTTCTGCCCTCCTTAGTGAAGTCATCTATAGGAAGACCTTTAATTTTCCTCACCCAAGCATTTTTACACACCTTTTCTCTATTTGCAATAACTTTTGTCTTGGTTGCCTGATACTCTGCAATCTTAGCTTCTTCATATTCTTTCATTTGTTGTGTAGTCAGAAGTTGGAACCCAGTATTATAACGATAAGGATTTGCAGTAAGGCCATGAAAATATTTTCTGCGCCGTGAAGTTACATTGGTATCAGGCTGGGCAATCTTCATTCGTGGTATTTTGATGGATTCAACTGAACTTGTAAAACCACCAATGATATTACCCTTAGCAGCAACTGGAGATGAGATGTTAAAATAAGCTTTTCTTCTTGACAAGCTGCTGCAAGATTTGGAACGTGTGATAGAGGGGGGAGGAATGAAGGATTTCACAGTACTCCCAAGCAAAGAATTCTTTGTGTTGAGCTGTAGCATTTTGGTTTCAAAAGGTGAGGAAATCTTTTCCATACCTAAAGTGACACCAATAGCCTTTAGTTGTTTCACTTGGGTTGCTAGATCTATTGCCTTGTACTTTGAACTTTGAGAAGATAGAGTTGGTTTAGGCTGTAATTTCTTGGGCTGAACAGGTTCCCAAGCATCTTTAATGTTCACATTGTATGCCATATTGGCACTGACATTATCGGGTTGATAGGCATGGTGTACTGTACTGACAGTGAGGAGTATCTGATCATTAGATATGGGACCAATAGGATGCCTCTTCTTTAGGTGATTTAACAAAGCCTTGGTATTCTGGCCAAGTAAGGAAGTGGGTGGAGCTTCTGGTACTAATTCTTCATCTGTTTTAAAAAGGGAAAGAAAGAAAGGAGTTTAAAGCCTAAAATACTACCTACTGACATCAGAACAGGACAGAATTTGAAGACAGAAAGCAGGGGCAACTCAGCAGAAGGCCCCCAACCTGGTCTTCAAAAACTGACATAAATAATATTTATAGAATTAGAAAAATCAGAAGCTTCATTGAAAAACCCAGGAAACTGTTTGATTTATTAATTAAATGAACTTATGGGTCATCTTAATCACAGAGGATTATAAGATTTAAAAGCATCTGATGATAATAAAAAAATAAACACAGAAACCATCAACAGTAATACCCAATGGCAGGAAGAACAAAAATAAAACCCAATTACAATCATAAGACAGGGATTCAACATCAGGGAACAAGTCATAACTCACCCTGCCCCAGGGTCTATTGAGTGGCTGTATTTGGGCTGATACTTGCCAAAGCAATGCATGGCTTCAGAATTATATACAGTAAGCAAACTATTCTGATATTTAAAGAACAGGAAATGCAAGGAATATGTTGCACTGAATTCACCCACTCCAATGTTCCAATGCTTCTCTAACTCTAACAGTTTCCCCAATGGTTTGAATGGTTTGTTTGGCATTGAATGGGGACAGCACACATCTACATGGAGGGGAATGGAGAGAAAGCATAGGCACAGAGATGGACGAAGGTAAGGCTACAGAAGAAGGGCCAAATGAATGGAATGAAAGGAGGAATAAAATTACCTTCCAAATCTTTTAGCCATCATTTGATTTCTATTTTAAGGGAGAGAATTCAAAAAGGAAACAATCTGATTATAGGAAAATGTGGGGTGAAAAGAGTTATCTTAAAGGGTTTTGATGAATGCCTCCGATTTCCACCTGCAAGACCAGACACAATGCTTAATACACCCTGCTTCTTTAAGGGTATTTTCCATCATTAGCTGAATAATTAATAACTTTGGCTTTGCATACTCAGGAATCCTAGCTTATAGCATAAAAATATACAGAGCAGAATAGTCATCTTTTCTAGTTGCCTTTGATTTGAGCAAATCAGATAAGTCTGTGCAGACTTCAAGCCAATTTTCCCATTTTTATTTCCTCCCAATTCTTTTTTTTTCTTTCTTTTTTTTTTTAGAATACCCCACTTTGGTAAGAAATTGAGAGATCATGACAATTTACCCATTTTTTGTAACTTTCTTTAGTTTTGCATTTTTAGTTTAAAAATGCAATTTATTCTGTTAAGGTATTAATCAGTAGCCTAAAGGTAGATATCAGTAGCCGTTATAACTTTTAAAAATAATACCCAAAAATTCTTTACCGGAAGTAAGTTTCATTATTGTTGAAGACTGCTGTTCCTCTAAGGTTTGACGGGCAAGTACAGAGAGTCTCTGCTTTTGGTCTGGATCCAGGACCATGGCTGTCTTACCATCCCTCTTCCGGGGTAAAGGAGTCTTCACGATTTCATAAACGAGGGCTAGAAGAGAATCGCATGGTTAGCAGTCCAAAATGTGATGCAACAGAACGCCGTGGAATAATTCTAATTAAATATGGCCTCATAAGGTTAGATGGTTAATTCCACAGTGGGATTTTGTAGAGCAATGAGACTACACATCCAATGTATATTTGTGTGCATAAAGATCCTCAATACGGCAAGTTTTGAAAAAATATCAAATACCTTGGGAGAAAAGCATACCAGACCTTTTCAATCTGGAAAGAAATGTGAAAAGATAATTCATGGTGTTTGCAGATGAAATTTTTATCATAGTTATTCTGTTTCACTGCAGAATTTTATAGAAGACGAAACATAGGTTTCATATCTTTGGCTTGGAATCTATTTTATCTTACTTTGTCTATGTTTTTTCCAATTAAAATATATTACAGTACAACAAAACAAAATATCTATACAATCGTTTGACTGATAGCCCAAAAAAACTGTCTGGAAGCATCTCTCTTATAATTCCACTGTAATCTATTAAAATTTACTGAAATATCTCCATGAGAATTAAACAGGTATAATACTTGGTATAAATAATGGGACCTGACAGAGTTCATTAAGTACAGAGCCATGGTGGAACAGTGGTTAGAATGCAGTACCGCAGGCTAATTCTGCTGACAGCAGTTCGCAGTTCGAGTCTCACCGGTTCAAGGTTAACTCAGCCTTACATCCTTCTGAGGTTGGTAAAATGAGGACCTAGATAGTTGGGGGCAATATGCTGACCCTGTAAACCACTTAGAGAGGGCTGTAAAGCACTGTGAAGTGGTATATAAGTCTAAGTGCTATTGCTATTAAAGCTTCAGAGTAACTTTACTTACTTTTGCTGACTTAGCAATTGTCGCAAAATATGCAGAACTGCATCACCCTAATTATACTCATTCAGAACTGATTCACGGGTGTATAGAATTTGTATTGCCATTGGTTGGCAAAAACAGTGCATTAGTTACCATGTGATTGTTTGGACGCTATAGTTCAGTGTTTATGTAATGAACCTGAGTGCATTTTTCACTTTAACATAAGATGGAAGAAGAGTCAGAGCAATCATATCATCATTTCATTTCCTTTTAAGTGCAGTGTGCAAAATGCACACTGCACATTTGTAGATGGTATTTATCTTATTGATCTGAAGAAAAGACTTCCTGTTGACCAAGCCATCCATCACCATCTGCTCACTCTGACAAAATTTTTGCCAATTTGATATACAGTAGATACATAACATATACAATTATACCTGCACAAACGTATATACCTGGGACACCTTTGGATAATCTTGTGGCATGCTGGGAAATATAATAGGAAAGTACTGTGTCGTCAACGTCTTTGTATAGCTTCCAATTTTTCTTTCTGGCTCTTTTCTCCCGCACAGATTTTGAATATGGAGGCGGCTTTATTTGGGCTGGTATGTCATGAAATTTGCCTATGACTGCTTGGTTAGGTATTCTATCAGAAAGCTGATTATGATCCCATTCTACTTCTTCAAACTGGAACAAGACCACACTTCCTTCTGCGTTGATCAATAATCTAGGGAAGAAATTGGATGAGTGAGAAAACATTATGAAATCTGTCCACTGATTCAAGAAAATGATTTGTAATGAAGTGGCTTCAGGTTGCTAACACAACTGTTCTTCCTTGCAATTAGGGTCTCCAAATTCTATTATTTAAAATAAGAAGATCAACAATAATAACAATCATTGGAAGGGGAGGTTGGTCACTACAAAATGAAGGGAAGGTCTCCCCCCCCCTTTTCTTCCTTGTCACAATCTGAATGAAAAATATTCCTCAAAAGCTGTTTTTGCATGGTCAAGGACATTTCCAGTACTTTCCTTCCAGTACTACCGTGTTTCCCTGAAAATAAGACCCTGTCTTATATTTTTTTGAACCCTGGAATAAGCGCTTGGCCTTATTTTTGGGGAGGTCTTATTATTTTGGGGCACATGGAGCAAGATGGAGCTCCTCTTGCCGTCTTACCTGATTTCCAACTGTCTCCCTAACCCTAACCAGAGGAAATGACGGGGACCGGCTGCGCATGTGGTTAAATATTTTCGGGGAGGGCTTATTTTCAGGGGGAGGGCTTATTTTTAGGGAAGGGTTTATTTTCGGAGGAGGGCTTATTTTTGGGGGATGTCTTATTTTTTGGGGAAACACGGTAATAGCTTCGGATGATTTTTCAAGGAAAAGAGTCTTCTGCAATTCCTATACGCATTAAATAGGAATTAATTTATAGCTCACTTTTCCATAAATTGTCTTCTAAGGCAGCTATAAAAATGTGTATATAAAACCAGATTGCTATGTGAGTCACTCTAACACAATAGCAGTAACAGAAAACATATCACCTTGGTAGACTCAGGTTGTCTAAGTAAAAAGACTTTGATATCAAAGGCTATCAAGTAATCAGTTAATTCTCTAATCAGGGAAATCTTTTTTTAATTAATTTTTATTGAGGACATTTTTACAGATTAAAAACAATACAAATTTAAAGAAAAGAGTAGGAAATAAAAGGGAAAAGAACAAAAAAGAAAAAGGAGATATAAAGAAACAGCTTCTAATTTTCTTTACAGCAATTGTAAATATATTGATATTGATATTTCAGTTCAGCATTAATATTTAAATTCCTTGTATCATTGTGTATATTTTAATCCAATTTTTTCTAACCTTTTTACATGTCCATTAGGAATTATAAAATGACCATTCACATTTACCATATTTCCAATATAACTTTAGCACCTTTATACATTCCAGAAAGTTTTCCTGATGTCATGTACCAACACAGCATTTTACAAACATTCTCATTTAAATTGTAACATAACGTGAAGTTCAGTCCTTTCAACCACATATTTTCCCATTGATCCATCTGTATATTATAATTGAAGTACTTAGCCCATTTTATCATACACTTCAGACAAATGGTTATCCAACATCTTAAAAACTTCCAGTTGGAGCATTCACAACTTCTGGAGTTACCTCGCTGCCGGATCGCTTCCTCCCACGCCTCGCGGGCGCGCCTCGTGGGCGCGTGCGCGTTTTGCGCGCGCTCTCCCCCCCCCTCCTAGAGTCTCAACATCCTTTTTACATTGTGGCGACCACAACTGAACGCAGTATTCCAAGTGTGGCCTTACCAACGCATTATAAAGTGGTATTAACACTTCACGTGCTCGTGATTCTATCCCTCTGTTTATGCAGCCTAGAAGTGTGTTGGCTTTTTTGGCTGCTGGTGCACATTGCTGGCTCATATTTAAATGGTTGTCCATTAGGACTCAAAGATCGCTCTCACAGTTACTACTATTGAGCGAGGTACCACATATACTGTACCTGTGCATTTTGTTTTTCTTGCCTAAATGTAGAACCTTACTTTTTTCACCATTGAATTTCATTTTGTTAGATAGCACCCAATGTTCAAGTCTGTCAAGATCCTTCTGTATCTTAAGCCTACCTTCCAGAGTGTTGGCTATTCCTGCCAGCTTGGTGTCATCTGCAAATTTGATGAGTTCCCCATCTATCCCCTCGTCCAAGTCATTGATGAAGATGTTGAAGAGTACTGGGCCTAAAACAGAGCCTTGGGGTACTCCACTGCATACTTCCCTCCATGTAGATACAGTTCCGTTGAGGACTACACGTTGAGTGCGGTTGGTCAACCAGTTATGAATCCATCTGGTAGTGATGCTGTCTAACCCACATTTTTCTATTTTATCTAGTAGTAGGTTATGGTCTACTTTATCAAATGCCTTACTGAAGTCCAAGTAAATTATATCGACAGTATTCCTCTGGTCCACTAATTTTGTCACTTTGTCAAAGAATGCAATAAGATTAGTCTGGCATGATCTGTTTTTGACAAACCCATGTTGGCTTTTGGTTATTACTTTGTTTACTCTTTAACTTGTTCTTCTCCTGTTTCAAATTTCAGTAAAACACATATATTTTTAGCAATTAAGTGTATAATGTTCATCATTTTCACATAATTCTGTTTCAAATTCTGTCTTATATTGTTCAGTTCCTAATATCCTTTTGTCTACTTTAAATCTTTCTCTTAACTCTACAGATGAAAACTGTTGGAAACTAAATCCCTCTGTGTGTGGTCAATTCCTCCTTTGACCACATCTTATATGTTCTGTGCTCTTGTTTTAATAACTCTCAATAGATTAACCATTTTTGTCTGCTATTTCACAAAAGGCATTTTCAGGCACAGCCTGAATTGTATCTATTCCATTTGTATCTATTCCATATCCTCAATAAGCACTTCTAAAGTAATGATTTTTAAAATATACATTAACCTTAACTTTATCATATTATCAAAAATCATGCTATCCATATCTCAGGTTGTGCTCTTTTAGTTCTAACATTCTCTTATTTCTCAAGAACATCCATTCTTTCATTCAAACCAAACAGTAGGCTGCAAAGTGCAGATCAGGCCATCCCAGTTCTCCTCCTTTGCATCCTGAGTAAGTCTTCATTTATTTCCTTCCCATATGAACCTAGCTATATTTTTTTGCCATTGCTTAAATAGAACATCAGTTGTCAAAATTGGTATTGTTTGATACAAAAAACATCACTCTAGGCAATACATTCATTTTTATCCCAATGACAATTTTCCCCATCTTAACATATCCTTCTTGAATTCCTTCTTGAAACCTTAGTATAATTAGTTTGAAATAACATATACCGGTAATTCATTTTATTTTTTTCTCAATCTGAAAATCTCAATCTTGGTTTTTATCATTCTTTTAGCTCTCCTTTTTGTTAGCATCTTCATTTTATCATTATTAACTTTAAAATCCTGCTATCACAACAAAATTGTTTAATTTTTCATTAATATTTCTATTCTTTTCAAAGGGTCTTCCAAAATTTATCACCAAATGCAATAATTTATATGTTTAATCTTCTCTCCAGCAATTCTCTCATCCCATCATATTCTCGTCTCTATTCAATACTCCAAGAGTTAAACAAAGAACAATGGTGACAAAGGATATCCTTGTCTTGTTCTATTCAGGGAATTCCAAAGCCTATAACCTTCTCCCCACCAAGCTTTTCGTGGGATGGAAAATCCCCTCCCAAAGATCTGAAACCAGGAAAACTTGAAGACCTGTAGTTAAATTGGTTCTAAATAGCTTTCCCCATAGCTACATTTTCCATAATGTGCACATGAAATGCAAATATATAAGCTTATCATGGGTATTTGTGATCTGTAAAGGTAAGAGAGAGACTTCAAATGAAATTGGATGGCCTATTCATATTAATAATTAGTGTAATACTGCTGCACTATCATGGCGGCTGTCTAAGGTATGTACATTGTCAATTCTGTTAGAGGAAGAGTTATATTTTTAATTTCGTTTGGAATACATTATGACTTTCTCCCTCTTTCTCTCAAAGAAAAAACAGTGAAGAGAAAACAATTGAAAAAACAATACAATGAAGGCAGGATTCAAGAATTTAGAAATCTACCACTTTTTCTCTGGAAATAATAGCTGTTGAACGGAACAATGTTTAGCTATTTTTGAAATTCCGTAAAAAGTATTTTGGAAGCAGAAAAATCCAAATTGTCCTTCAATTTTACATGAGAAGACTGAACTCTGGAACTTTTTATAGAAGGAAACAATAAATAAAAGATTCCTCAAAGGACTCAGTTTAAGATACATTGATCTGTTTTCTTTAGTTATTTTGTTTGAAAGTGTACGTGGAAGGTCAATGCATCATTAATAGCCAGACTTTAAAAATATGTACCTCAGAAGTAACACCCATCAATTTTAACTAAACTTACTTTTACGGTAAGTATCTATAATTCAAGACTATGTGGCTCGGGGCAGGTTGGATTCATAGCATTTCCATATATCTCTTCTTTCATTGCCATTATTATTATTGAATTAGGAAATAAGAACTTTTAACATACCTGTTTTCTAAAGTACAGAAGGACACCACTGGGTCACCTCTGCTGTTTGCTCTCATAACCCTCAGACAGTTTCCAGAGAAGAAGTTAAATATGCGTATCTTCCCATCAGCACAGCCACTGATGACTCTGAGATAAACAAAGGCCAAGGATAGAACCTCCCTATAAACAAGATCAGCAATTAAAAGCAAATGGTTATCTTTTTAATAAAGTTGGTACATTATATTATTTTAAAGCAAATTTTAATGCAGTAATGTTTATTTAAAATACTTAAAATTATCAACAATTATATAAAAAGCCTACAGTATTGAAAGAAAAAAATAAAGATTCTTTCAGCATCACCATCTATCTATCACCATCTAGAACATAAGTATTAGGATAGGATTAACTTTTCATCCAAAGTTGAGTATAATTTTTTTTTAATTAGATGTGGTACAGAGACAGAACAAACTATGATAACATAGATGCAAAATTTCAGATTATGTTCTGAAATGGTTTCCTTATTTGATGGAGAAAGCTATACAGCACAGACTTACAAGACTGATGTCAGCTCTATTAGATAGACTAGATCATAAAAGTAACTCCACAGAATGGCTAAAGCTACTTTTATTGTGATTGGCCATAATAACAGAATCTTCCAAGTCTGACTATTCTAATTCCTTAATTCACTGAGATAAGGGTCTATGTGAGCCACTTCCAAATGTTATTACATGTTCTGGACTTAAAAAAAATGGTTTAATACCTTTTGCCTAGGCAACAAAACCTTAATATCACTGTCAGTGTCATCTACCTTACTTTGTACAATGTGAACAGCTAAACATTCATAACCCCTTAGGTGCCATCTATAATTCTGGCCTGCCAGAGTCTGTCGGGAGTCCAATTCTGATCTTTCAGGTTCATCCTTGCTTTTTTTTTATGAATTAAAAAATATTCAAAATCACTTGTCCTCACAAATCATTCTAAGAAGAAAAAATGATTGTACTACTGTACTAAGAAAGCAATTGCTAGAGAGAAATTTGGAATGTCTAGAGTGAAAAAATAACTACCAAAACAAATTGAATCTCTTAAATGAAAGCATTCATTGTATATTATGTGGGCTAAATAGAGAGCTGCCTGAATTAGGAATTTATATTGGTTTCAGTCCTGTGTGCCAGAGGCATCTTATTCTAAATGCTAACAACAAAAGGAGCAATAAATCAGAGTAGGGAGGAAATGTGATGCAGAGAAAAGATTATTGCACCATTTTGCTGAAGCAAAGTGATGATAGATTAAAAGAAATATTATCTCCTTCCTGTTTAGAGAAGAATAGAATAGAATAGAATAGAATAGAATAGAATAGAATAGAATAGAATAGAATAGAATAGAATAGAATAGAATAACAGAGTTGGAAGGGACCTTGGAGGTCTTCTAGTCCAACCCCCTGCTTAGGCAGGAAACCCTACACCACTTCAGACAAATGGTTATCCAACATCTTAAAAACTTCCAGTGGTGGAGCATTCAAAACTTCTGGAGGCAAGTTGTTCCACTGATTAATTGTTCTGTCAGGAAATTTCTCCTTAGTTCTAGGTTGCTTCTCTCCTTGATTAGTTTCCACCCATTGCTTATTGTCCTACCCTCAGGTGCTTTGGAGAATAGCTTGACTCCCTCTTCTTTGTGGCAGCCCCTGAGATATTGGAACACTGCTATCATGTCGCCCATAGTCCTTCTTTTCATTAAACTAGACATACCCAGTTCCTGCAATCGTGGTGACCAAAACTGAATGCACAATTCCAAGTGTGGCCTTAATTCCAATGCATTATAAAGTGGTATTAAAACTTCATGTGACCTTGATTCTATCCCTCTGTTTATGCAGCCTAGAACTGTGTTGGCTTTTTTGGCAGCTGCTGCACACTGCTGGCTCATATTTAAATGGCTAGGACTCCAAGATCCCTCTCACAGTTACTACTAAACAGTTATCAATGAACTGCTTCAAGTGCGAAGTGGAAGGCAGGGAGATTCTAGTCAATGGTCTCTCAGCTTTCCTTGCAAAGATTATTTATATTATATATATTTACTGGCCATGGCCTCCATCTGATTTTAATACTCCTAGATTGCAGGCCTCTTCTTCCAGGAACATCAGAACCATAGTCATTAGTCAGGATTGGCATAATCCTTGAATCAGATGGCCTCTGAATTAACAGCTGAGCCTGTTCCTGTTTTTCTCATCTGGTTCCAGTCTCCAGTATCTGGGTCATGACCTTGACTGCATCTTTCATTCAGCCAGAATGAAGATACCTTCCTTCATAACAGAAGACTATCTTTCTCAATGGTTTCAAGATTTATCTCCCTCTTTCATGGTTTCAAAATATCTCCCCCAGTGGCTTCAAAGAACACAATGGTTCTTTAATGGGGTGATTGGTAGAGTTTAAAATGCAAAATGTATTTTATATTAAAAAGACTTACTTGGGATGTCTGAAAGCCATTAGACATCGCTTGTGTTTTCCCACCATGCTCCATGCCAAAATATATCCATCACTGCTTCCTGTCACAAGATGCCACTCATCAAATGACAAACATTTTACAGGACCTCGGTGACCTTCTAAAACCTGTAAGAGGAGGAGGAGGAGGAAGAGAGGGGGAAGGCTTCTCTTTGTGTACTTTTGATATAGTTTCAGGTATTCTTTGATTGTGGCTGATTGTTTACTTTGCCAGTAAATATTGAAGCTAAAAGTGTGAAAGGCTTTCCATAGATTTCTTTTGCTAACCCCACCTCCCAAATATCACTAAGGCTAGCCTCTTTATTGGATTACAAAATAACCAATGTAGTATTGTTTTTTCCTGATCAGAAGTATACTGTATAAGAAGCATTTCTAAAGCTTTGAATGATTACTATTTATTGTGTGTAAAATGTTTATCAGATATTCCCTGTACAAAATAAAAAGATGTTAGATGTAAGATCCAGTAACAAGCCCTTAAACTGGAATAACAGAGTATGAATAACTGTTTCTCAACCTTGGCAATTTAAAAATATATGGACTTCAACTCCCAGAATTCCCAAGCCAGCAAGTTGCCAAGGTTGGTGTACACTATTATAAATAGTAATGCTGTATAACAATGGCCATAAGCGTCTCTAACCCATCATGATGTATTTCAGTTACAGAGTTAATAAAAAAATATCCCCAGCAGATGTCTCACGAAGTGAGTTACACATGCTTATTCCCACAGGAGTAGATTGTTCCACATAAAATGAATTACGTTTGAGAAGAACAAGCATTGCTAAAAAAACAATGAGCCCTATGGGTAGGCATATTAACCACTGACTTTGCTAGAGAAAAGCAAAGTCAGATTTCTCTTTGAGCCGGCCTTTCAGGTGCTCTGATACAAGAATAAAAATCTGCTTTTTTTCTGCTTTTTTTTTTTTTTTGGTAAATTCAAGACCTAACATTTTGATCTTACAATATGTTAAAATTCCAAGATGAAACTTAAAAAACTTTTAACTTGTTTTTGATAATCAGCTCACCAAGTTTTTATTTATTTGGGGGGAAATTTGTTTGCTTGCTTGAAAACTTGTCTTGTATAAGAAGAAATCCTAGAGTATCATGGGAATCTCAAAACTCTACAAACAAGATCCGAAGATTATTTCCAAATTAGTGATTTATACCATGTTATAGGACTATCCAGCCAGCTTTGCGATAAATAACAGTAAAGAAGACAGACTTTATACCACTTTAAAGGGGACTGAATATGATTTAAATTACTAGTGGAGAATTGATTCAGGGCTGAGACCAATCTCTCCTGGGCATATCTAATCTATAACATGATGCCTAAGGGGACTTTGCATTGAAATATATATTTAAGAACTTTCTGTTTCTTCTGGTACTCCTGTCAGCTTGTAGGTACAATTGCACTGTTGGTTACTTACCTGAGTTTAAATGTGAAAGAAATTGGGCCAGACTCTTTTGGAAGATTCATACCTTGATTAGTGCATATGACTCAGCATGCCAAACTTTCACGAGGCCCTTGTCACAGGAACTCACAACATGAACCTCATTCATTTTAGCAGCCCAAACATAAGCTTTGTGTGTGAAAGTTTTAATACATCGCCCAGTTTTCATGTCCCACACTGTAAGAAACACAAGAAG
The DNA here is from genome assembly GCA_003457575.1 of Thermophis baileyi. Lineage (NCBI taxonomy): Eukaryota > Metazoa > Chordata > Lepidosauria > Squamata > Dipsadidae > Thermophis > Thermophis baileyi. The sequence continues at coordinate 4,010,945 of QLTV01002664.1, forward strand.
ATGTAGTAATTTCTTAGCACATTGCTCATCCTGTTTACTCAGAAGTTGAGTTTCAATGCATTTAATGCAACTCAGTCCAAGATAGAAAAACATCAGTGAGACTTTTCTGGGAGGTTATACATCAGAAACGGGTGAACAACACATTTAGCAGAAGGGTGTGATTTATCTATATTCACTGAATTTTGTTTTATCTTTTTGAAAAATGCACTGCTACATTCCTTATACTGTGTTAAACCTTTGTAAGTGAGTGGTTCAGAATATGATGTCCAAGTCGGCAGGGAGCAGAAGTAGCCTGCACTAATGCATTCTAACCATTGCGCCACCACGGCTGAAAAATGAACCAAGTAGGACTTTTAAGCAAGGAAAATATGGCCCCACTGACTTTTGGAGTGTTGTTCTCAGCATGGTACGTCAAGCCTAGTGTAGCCCTTGGGCTGAGAACATGCTTCTGTTTTATGTTGGAAAAAGTCATGGTTGGCTCATTATCAGGCGAGTCTTCTTTTATCATACAATTTACTAGTGTTCTTACTTTACCAACTTTAGCATTTTAGCTGAAGTCATTGATTTTTTCCCCTACTTCTCTAAGAGGAATTAAAGCTGATATTCACATTTTGCTGTGCAGTCTTTGGATCCAGACACAAATCTGGTCTTGCACACATCCAAACATGTGATATTCCCTTTATGGCCCAGAAAAATCTTCACACAGGTCCCTTTTCTGATGTTCCACATTCTAAAAAAGAGTTCAAGAGAATGGTAAACAAACACCATACAAATAGGAACAGAAAAAGCTAGAATAAAACTAGAATGAAACAAGCTGGTCTTCGTTGTTGCTGCATCACCATTCAACCCCCCCAAAATGGTAACTAACTCCTGAAAAAGGCAGATTAAACTGTCCTGGGATAAAGAAAGGGCATTAAAAGCACTCACCTGATACTGAGATCATAGCTGCCACTCAGGAGGAATCCTCTGTCTTCATGGAGATACAAGGATCTGATACTACCAGTATGCCCAAAGAAGACAGGAGGGACGTTTTTAATCTTTTCCATATCTAGAAAGCGGACTTTTCTATCTAAAGAACCAAAGGCCAATAACCTTCCAGTAGTGCTATGAATCACTCGGTTGGAATCCAGACTGAAGTAGAAAGCAAACATTAAATTAGGAACCTGATTTACTTTAACAGACATACTGTAATTTCTACATTCCCCTTTCCTTGTTTCCACTGGTGGGGTCCAAAATAACCAAAACTTACTGTTTCCAGACAAAGATGCTTCCACGAGCTTGGAAGGATAGTTCTTCCATGTGCTGTGGAGTTATATGTTTGAACAATTTTTATGGGTGAGTTGGTGAGGTGTACTGTATCCTGATTCAGGTTTCAGCCACATACACACATGTGGTTTCTTGGGCTTTTATCAGTTTTACTTTCAGGCAGCAGAGTTAACAATGTAGCAAGGAATATCAAGCAAAGCAATTTTGTTTTCAAAGAGGAGTGTGCAAGTTAGTTCAAGTTTCAAAGTTTCAAGTTTCAAAGGACATGATGGCTCAATGGTTCAACGCTGAGCTTGTCAGCTGGAAAGCTGACAGCCCGGGTTTGAGACCCGAGCGCCAGGCAACAGGGTGAGCTCTCATTACTTGCCCCAACACCTGCAAACCTAGCAGTTCAAAAGCATGCAAATGTGAGTAGATAAATAGGTACCACTTCGCTGGGAAGGTATCAGCATTCTGTGCACCTTGGTGTATAGTCATGCTGGTCACATGACCAGGGAAATGTCTTCAAACAATGATGGCTCTCTTGGTTAAAAAACAAAGATAAGCACCACTTCCTAGAGTCAGACACGACTGAACAGAGAAAACCTTTACCTTCACCTTTTCAAGAGCCAGGTCAAAGTTGTCAGCTAGTCTAAGGATTTAAGGTCCAAGAGTAGAATTCCTACATGGGAGTCATACAGGAGACAGATATTGTTTCCAGCAAGGAGAACAGAGGCAAAGCAAGTCTCTTATATAGGCAGCAGCCAGATATCACTAATTAGTATGTTTAGTCCCTTGGCAAGTCACCTAATAGACTTTCTCTGTTCTGTTTTCCCTTCTACTCATCCAGAACCTGGGCCCATGACAAGATGAATGACAATTGGATGAGGGTAAATATATTCTATCTTAGACACATACCTGTTTATTAGAATACGAACATTGTAGCCACTGCAGAAGACATTCCTTTCTTCTAATTTGACAGTGTCTGTCTCCTGGCCGTGATATGCTTTCTGCATGTATTCAGTCTCTTCACCTTGACTTGTAGTTTGCTGCTGGTCATAATCCTTCAAGCAAAGCAAACAGTGACAGTGATAGATGATGAGAAAGGGAAAGCAAATCGCATACATGGAAATATGTGACTTCCTACTTAAGCTGGCAGAAGTGCTGAGCTTCTTTCTCTCCCCAAATCTTCTCCTCCTTAGCAGCATAACCAGAACAAAAAGATATACATATTCCCATAATTATACATTGACATTTCTCCCTTTGGAAAGAGAGTACAGTACAGTTGAGGGCAGCAAAGCTCCACCCTTCTATGTTTGATAGTTTCCATCTGTCATATAGCAGTGAGAAATTATCATCAAAATGCCTTGAGACTAAGATGCTGGATTCATTCATGAAAGTTTCTGGACAATAGCACAGAAGTAATTTGCCACTAAAATCTGCCAGGATTTGGTTTTCTGATTTAATCTACAGCCTTAGAATTCCTTGGTGGTCTCTCATGCAAGTAAAAATTAAATTTGTCCATGCTTAGCTCCCAAACCCAGGCACAATCAACTAGGCTCTGCCACCCGTACATAATAACTACAGTATGTAAAATCCTGGAATTCCCCATCAATCAGTTCATGGAATTCCAAGAAGGAAAAACATCTACAATCTACCTTGAATTGCTTCTTAGTTTTGGTTAGGATTATATCACCATTTTCTGTTATGCGAGGAATAGCAACCTTTACTATTCTGGCATAGGTGGAAATTGCTCCTTTAGGACATAAGCCCTGCAACAGATAGCAAAATTGCAAATTCATAATACTGCACAGGATACAGTTCCTTAAATAAATATGTTCCTGAAAAGATAAATCCAAAATGCTACAAAAATACAGTAAACATTTGTTTGTGAAAGGTCAAATTTAGAGATGGCTTTGCTCAATCTACTGTATTTAATGGTGCAGGGAGATTTTGGCACTGACATCGTTTTGAAACAAGCCATCTAATTCAGAGCAAGAAAACAAGCAGTTGGGGAGTAAGGTATAATTGTGGCCTCATCAAGTTTTCCACGTCACATTTACTGTAAGAGAGATAGGCAGATTCAGTTGGAATAATGGCAGATGACTGGCAATAAAACAGAACCCTCTGCCACACTTGAAGGGAGCATAGTAAGAGAGCCTTTTCTTCCTTGGCTCGTGCTCTTTTGAACATCATACCCTCTGATGTAAGATCCACACCCTCCCTTTTGACCTTCCATAAGGGCTTGAAGACCTGGCTCTGTCAGCTGGCCCAGAGCTCCAATGGGGATGCACCATTGTAGAGGTGGTTATTGGATTGGAAACACCCCACCTCTCCCCATGTATGTTGTGTTCCCCTCCCCCCCATCTTTTAACAATGTTTATTACTCTTTTTTATAAGAGCCGTGGTGGTGGAATGGTTAGAATGCAGTATTGCAGGCTAATACTGCTGACTGCCAGCAGTTCAGTTCTGACCGGCTCAAGGTTGACTCAGCCTTCCATCCTTCCACGGTCGGTAAAATGAGGACCCAGATTGTTGGGGGCAATATGCTGACTCCGGGCTGGCGGGGGCCTTGGCAGGGGCCTTGGCGGGGGCCTTGGCGGGGCAGGCAGAAAGTGGAGAGCCGGCGGATGGGCGTGCTGGGCGATCTCCGAGCCTCGCCAGGAAGGTAAGCCGAGCGCCAGCCAGAGCACTTTCTTTCTTCTCCCGCCATGAAAGAAAGAAAGAAAGATGTTAGGAAGGAGGAAAGACAGATAGAAAGAAAGGAAAGAAAGATGGATGGTAGGTAGGAAGGAAGGAAGGGAGAGAGAGAGAGAGAGAGAGAGAAAGAGAGAGAGAGAGAGATAGAGAGAGGAGAGAACGCGGGAGAGTGAGGAGAGAGAGAGAACGGAATGGAATGGAATGGAATGGGATTCAGCAAGGTTTCTCTTCCTCATCCCCATTTGCTCTTCTAGGAGAGAGTGGCCACGCACACCAGGTCACCTGACCACCAAGCCACGCCCACCTGAAGGGGTGGGGGTGGGGGGCACTGAGGATGAGTTTGTAGCACCAAGGGGGCGGTGGACTGAAAAAGTTTGGGAACCACTGAGCTAGAAGGAAGAAGAGGACAATAGTGCTAAGTGGAAAGGAAGCTCTCTGGACCCTGAAAGCTAAAAAGTCCTGCTCACAAGGAAGGAATTTTCTCCATGCATGTCAATGTTTGGATAAGAGAAAATGAATCTACTACACATACCTGAAAAAATGAAATCTGACTTCGGAGGGCATAATTTGCTATTACGTCACATTTAAGTTGTTTGACCAAAAAGTTCCAGTGTGGACTCACAGAGGCACATCGTGCTAAGGTTTTCATGTCTAACATTCCTGGAAAATCCGAAAGAAAGAAAAACATATTAATTTTGACCAAAATTACTATTTCATTTTTTTTTCATCAGTTATGTGCCCATCAGCTCAGTTGAAGAGCAGGGTAGCAACTGAGATTGCCAGTTTGTTCCCTGGTTACAATAAATTAAAAATGGTTTGATTATAGTAAAAGCAGAATCCTCCCAGATTTATTAATCAGAGGTTGTTAATAAAGGAATTAGCTTATTAAGCAAGCAGCAAAATGTGTTCTTGGGATCTCTGAGACATTAGAGCAGTGGTTCTCAACCTTTCTAATGCCGCGACCCCCTCCCCCCGCGACCCCCCCGCCACCGCGACCCCCTCCCTACCCTCTCCCCACGCAGGATGAGGTGATAAAGGGGGCGTGGCACCAGGGGTGAAATGCTCCCGGTTTGGGCTTGCCTGCGGGTCGCCAGACAGCTGGTAACGACAGAAGCGGGAGACTTCGCCCACCCGCCCGGATGCCGCCGCGGGTGGGCGAAGTCTCCCCCTTCTGTCGCTACCGGCTGTCCGGCGACCTGCAGGCACGACCGAACCGGGAGCATTTCACCCCTGCGAGTGACGGTGGCACCAAGATGGCAGGCTAACATGCGCGGCGACCCCTGTGAAATGGTCGTTCGACCCCCCAAAGGGGTCGCAACCCACAGGTTGAGAACTGCTGCATTAGAGCATGGGTGTCAAACTCAAGGCCCGTGGGCCAGATCTGGCCCGTGGGGTGCTTAGATCTGGCCCGCGGGGCCACCCTGGAAACAGCAGGGGTGCCTGTGGTGCCTTTGCCAGTGAAAATGGAGCTTGGGAAGGCCGCAAGCAGCCCTTGCAAGCTCCATTTTCACTGGCAGAGGGTTGCAGGAGGCCGTTGCAGCCAGAAACGGAACTCGGGAGCCTGTTTTCACTAGCAGAGCACTCGGGCCACCACAGGCGCCACTGACATGAGTGACATCGAGCTGGGCCCGCCCACCCTGGCCCCACCCACCCCAGCCCCTGCAGGTCAAACACAACCCTGATGCAGCCCTCAATGAAACCGAGTTTGACACCCCTGCTTTAGGGCCATAATAATGATAACAAAACTAAGATAAACATAATAGACTTCAGATTCTAAATTGAAGACTGATTCCATCTACCATCAACAGTTTTAAAACAACAAATGCAACCAGTAAAACTAACCATCACTCTTACAAGCCTGAACAGTTTTCACACTTTCTCAGACTCAGCAGGGATGGTTCTTGATGCTAGAATATTTCAGGGCTTCCATCAAGGAAGGACTTTAAAGCCATTCCTGAATAGCTGGGCACATCCTGTAAATAATTCCTAAACCTCCATGTAGCTTGGATTATTTTCATCTTGGCAAACCTTGTTCCTATATCTCTTATGTTTGGCCTGTTAACCTCTCTTACCACTCTCCTGTGTTGTCAATATAGCCCTTTTAGATCTCTGGATCTGGGAGAAATACTGGCCAGTTCACTCCTTGCTTTTCTCTCTCTAAGCCACCTTTGATTGCTTTGTTTATCTACTTGCATCTTGTTAACTTCTGAGGAACATGGAACATTTATAACTTATTCAGCACCGTTGCAGTCAGCTAGGAAGCTGGGTTGATTGAATGGGCTCCTGCAAGGAAAGCATCCCAAACTGGGGTGGGGGTGGGGGGTGGGAGTGGCTATTGAAGAGAAGCCCTAGAAAGGCTTCTTTACTCCTCCGTTCGCAACAGAATACCTTATGCATCCAGACTTGAAATTTTAGGCCTAGAAAACTGAGAGCTACGCCGCCTTCAATCTGACCTAATTGTAGCACTACTTCAGCTTCAACCGAAACAATACACGAGCTCACAATAGATACAAACTTAATGTAAACCGCTCCAAACTTGATTGCAAAAAATACGACTTCAGCAACAGAGTGGTCAATGCCTGGAATACATTACCCGACTCTGTAGTTTCTTCCCCAAACCCCCAAATCTTTAACCTTAAACTAACTACCATTGACCTCACCCCATTCCTAAGAGGTCTGTAAGGGGCGTGCATAAGTGCACCAGCGTGCCTACCGTCCCTGTCCTAAAGTCCCCATGTACTCGAAAAATATGTACTCAAACTATGTTTGTACTTATTATATACTCACATTAATATTTATACTTTACCTGTAATATATACATGCTTGACAAAATAAATAAATAAATAAAATAAAAAGGTTGAGGAGATATAAGATCCTTACTCAAAATGGATTTTGATAAGTGGATAGGCAGATACCGGATGAAATCTCTGGATTTATTGAGGGACTGCTGAGGAGAAGAAGGTGGAGTGGTTGGGTGCAAAGTCAGCACTGCAAAATAGTTAGTCTCGTTTTCCAGATCATACAGTGCTTTTTTAAAGATATTATCTGATTGTTTGGACCAAATCTTTTGTACACGGATATTACCTATGGTAAGGAAGAAAAGAAAAGAAAAAAACAAGGTACAAGTTATAATGTGCAGGGGCAATAAGACATTAATGAACCCAAATGCAAAACCTGAGCGATTCATAGACGAACTACTGGATTCCACATTGTTTACCAGGTGCAATAGAGAAAAGTGACATAGGCCTACCCTTCTTAGAAGAGAGGTTGAGTAGGCAAGCAAGCTAGAACCCTGTTAACCTTCTTCCAACAAACCATTATTTTTTCAATCTTGACAACTTTAAGATGCATGGATTTCTACTCCCAGAATTCCCTAGCCAACCTTCCAGCCCTCAACCAGTCCACACATCTGAAATTACCAAGTTTAAAAAACACTGCAATAAGTATCACATTGCACTTGTGTCAGATGCACCGAGACACTTCTGGGTTAAAAGGATTAGCTGGTGACATCATCATTGCTGATAAATACCAATTGGGGGCTCCTTTCATGTCCCCGAAGGAGCTGGAGCGAAGGACAGGAGCTCACCCTGCTCCACAGCAGCACTCGGGTCTCAAACACAAGCTTGTTGCTTGTCAAGACAGTGTCCTAACCTCGCAAGCCACTGTGCTCCTCATAAGCTATCCAAATACATAGTATTTGTCACCTTACTTGCTAATGCTTATTATCATTATATGTCAAAAATCTATGTTAAGGGAACGTAAGAGGTATGTTTCTGGGGAGAAATATGCTGCATAATTCATTTCCTCTGCACAGGCTTCACCTGTACATGTGCAGTAATCAGCCATTGTGAGAACAAGTTATATACAGGTCTTTAGTCTAATCCAAAATAAAATTTCTATTTCCTTATGGGAAACTCATGCTGACAAATAGAACATATCCAGAAGTGGGCATAGATTGACCATACTGCACTGGGCATTTACTCAATGAAAATAATAGTGTTGTTATCCATATAAATGTGTTGACATGAAGAAAACTGCATGTTAAAAATGACTTATATTATATATTGTATATACTATACAGTACATAAAAATCAAACCATACCAAACACGCTGCTTGCTTTTGAAAGAAACTGGGTTTCAGCCATTTGGGAAAGTGTAGCAGATTTCATGGGGAGAAGAGGACGCATGTCAGATTTGCTCCGCCTTACATATTCTTCTTCTGTCATAGATTGAAAGATGAAAATAATTGAGCAAGAACAAAAGGAAAGTGAAACTTAGACTTATATACCACTCCATAATGCTTTACAGCTCTTTAATAGGAAAAAATAACCTGATACCGTTCCAGACCCAACTTTCAGTCCCAGACAGCATGTCAGGCGCAAGGAATGACAATGACACCGTAAAGAGTTGCTTTTTATTGTTGCTTACTTATTTACAAGAATCTCCCTAGACTAGTGGCATTCTCTTGGGAACAGCCAGATAAAGGCTTCTAGTTGTGATTGGACCCTATGTGGCAGAAAATGGAAATAAAGTTGAGCTCACCACAGAACAGTCTGGCAGAAGTTCCCCTCATAGGAGTTTGAACAAATAAGTAATTTCTTTCGTTTACTCCCCTTGATCTCACAATATTTCTGGGCTCAAAAATTGTATACACAAGAATACACATGTTTGGAACAGTGACATGACAGGATGCATATTTTGAGGGGGAAAAGTTATATTTGGTGTATGCCTTAAGGAATGCTGAACATAAGACATAGACAAAATATGGAAATAAAATTGTGAAAATAATATGTTTTATTTATTCATTTATTTTTTCAAATTTATATAGCAATAGCAATAGCACTTAGACTTATATACCGCTTTACAGTGCTTTACAGTCCTCTCTAAGCGGTTCACAGAGTCAGCCTCTTGCCCCCAACAATCTGGGTCCTCATTTTACCCACCTCGGAAGGATGGAAGGCTGAGTCAACCTTGAGCCGGTGAGATTTGAACTGCCGAACTGCAGCTAGCAGTCAGCTGAAGTAGCCTGCAGTGCTGCACTCTAACCACTGCGCCACCTTGGCTCTAATATAACTGCCCATCTCACAAAACAAGTCACTCTAGGTAGCATACAACAAATGTATTTTACTGTGGGATCCTTGACACTCTCTGAATTTGGCTGTTTTCTTGTAGCCATTTCATTACCCAACAGCAACCTCAGAGAGCACCAAGGAACCCATAGTTCAACCTGAGCTGCAAATATTCTCTTCAAAAGGTATTGCACATTATTTATGAAACTCAACAGTAGACAACATATGAACAGCCTCCCTCCAGGAAATCCAGGTGGCACCTTCCCTCCCAGTATTTAGGAAGGTGATAAAAATGACGTTCCGGAGAGCTTGTAAGGATTAGAAGTTATCAATAGGAGATCCCTGTTAGTGTAATTTTGATAATTCAACACAGAATAAAAGGCTGTAATGTTAGGAAAGATGGAAGGAAAAAGATGAAGAGAACTAGCAACAAGGTGGATGGACTCAGTTCCAGTGGCAATGGGTGCATTGTTGGGAGACTTCAAAGAACAGGTTGGGGATATATCCTGATGAATAAAATATATCTATGTGGTCACTAGGAGTAAAAAAATAACTTGATGGCACACAATTTTATTTTTTGTATTGTGTTTTATGCTTTGCAGTCTATCATCAGGAGTCTGGTGGGAGTGTGGTGTTACAAAAATTAAGAACATAAATTATTACAGGTAACTACAATCCACACTATAATTTATTTTCTGAATATCAATTTATGCTGCAGTCACATTATATATACAGTATATACCTACTTACCATGGAATCATTCTGTTTGCACTCAGTGTATTTTTCCTTGAACAGCAGATATAGGATGGTATTATACCTATGATACACAGCAATGCTGCAAGCTAACTGATGATCATTAGATATTTTGGGTGATGAAAATGGGATAATGCCTTGGGTGAACGTCATTGTTTATTTCTTTATTAGATTTTAATCCCATCTTTATTATTTTTATAAATAGTTCAAGGCAGCAAACATACCTAATAGTCTTTCATTCTCCTATTTTCCCTGCAACAACAACCCGGTGAGGTGAGCCCAGAGAGAGTAACTGACCCAAAGTCATCTTTTAGGCTTGCAGCTGCAGCCTAAAGCAGGACTAGAAGTCAGTCTCCCAGTTTTTAGCTGGATGCTTTAACTACTAGACCTGATGGTGGAACGTCAACAACTAAAACACTGGCCTTCCCTCCCACACACACACACACCTGGCTGGATGCCAAAAATAGCTCCTGCAGTTCTGGCAAATAGTGAAATTTACCTTTTTCCGTGTTTTCAGACATGGCATTCTCGTGTTCAGTTAAGAGGATACGGATCAGAGTAGCAGCCATCAGCAACAACTGTGAGTCGCACATTTGGAGCAAGAGAAGTATGTAGTTTGCTTTGGTCCAGAAACAGGCGCCTACGAACCATCTCCAAAGCTCCGCCATGGATTGCGCCAGTTTCTGTGGATCCATTGCCCGATCCAGAGCAGAAGAGGCTCTGAAGGTGGAGCTGACGCAGGAACGGGAATAGGTAAAATCCTTGGTATCGATAGCCTGTAGGAGGTTCCATGAGTATTTCAGGAGGTCGTGACTTTCGAATCGGTTGATGATCCCCATCACGAACGTCCTCTGAGTTGCTTGGCTGGCACGAACAAACCATTCTCGGGTGGAAAAAATCTTCCAGGACAAGATGCAGGATTTGCAGCGATAGCAAACCGGAACCAAGTCTGTTTGCTTCTCACATCTTAGATCAGGGGTATACTTTAATTTATATTCTAGGACATCTGGCTCGTCCTCCGCAACTGAAGGTGTCTTCATGACAGCAATCGCTGATTCACGAAGTCAATAGGTGGAGCAACTGGTAAAATGCAACCAGCCTCCTAATCTCCCCTTGCCTAACTCTAATTCTACGCCAAGCAGCAGCAAGCCAAAACTGTCAATAAGAGTCCCGGCTAGTTTCTGTTGGTGGAACGCTTTTTTAAAAAACTCCTAGGAGACCCAGTTGCTACCGTAATTCTCCTAAAATGTGCCTGTGGACACTTTTGCAGTAAGCATACCGTGTAAATTCCATTAGACAAAGCGCATCAACCAATTAATAGAAAGCAGTAAATGGAATTAAACAATGACCAGCTTCAAAATTTAACACCGTCAGATTATCTGTTAGCTATTTACTATCTGTTAAATGTCAGCTAGATGTTGAAGATCGAAAAGATGGCTGTTAGATAACTGGGATTAATGTTATCTTGGAAATCCTAAAATCCTAGGTGGAGAAGCCAGTACTATCCATTGATTCATTTTCTATAAATGAACAAAAGGGAGTTATTTTTTTTTCTCCCTCTGTCACATTCATTTCATGTAAATCAGAAACAAAACAGAATTGTCTCGGATTTATGGTTTGATGGTGCCAACGATTCAAGATACAGCCGTTAAAATTACATGAGTTTCAAAAAAAGTCTTTGCCCCCCCCCCCTTTAAATGGGAGAAAGACCATTTAAAAGAGTAAATAAGGAAGTTTCCCTTTGGAGAATCTGGCTGGCAGAAAGTAGTGGCTGAATAAGAGGAAGGCTTCCTCCTTGGAATTGACATAGTTTTGATCAGGTACTGAGAAACAGATCATACTACACCCCAACAGTTTGTAGTAAGGAAGTTTCCCTTTGGAGAATCTGGCTGGCAGAAAGTAGTGGCTGAATAAGAGGAAGGCTTCCTCCTTGGAATTGACATAGTTTTGATCAGGTACTGAGAAACAGATCATACTACACCCCAACAGTTTGTAGTACTGAGCTTGCTGTAGTGCAGGGGTCTCCAACCTTGGCAACTTTAAGACTTGTGGACTTCAACTCCCAGAATTCCTCAGCCAGCAAAGCTGTAGTGTCTTTCTTTCCAAATTCTTAATCCCACGTTTTTCTTACTCCCTGCTCTCTTTCCCACAATGAGCCTCTCAACATTTTAACTCAGTTTCTCTTTTGCTTCCCTTTCTTCCCCTTAAAGATCCCCGCAAGTAATTAATTGGGAATCTGCTCTCTCCCATAGATTGACCGTCACTTTTGATCTGACATCTCCTCACAGATTTATATCCATTTGGAATAGATTAATTTGGGACAGATGGAAAGATATGCTGTCACACAGGTGTATTCTAACATAAAAACTCAACTCTAGCACAACTTATCTGGTACCAATTTATTAAATACAGAACTATTGAAATGTTGTGATTGGAGGGGGAGAGCACAATTAAAGTTCAACCAGAAATCCATCCATCACTAGAATGTCAGTTTTTCACCTCTGACATTCAGAAAACAATGGGTCACATTTAAGACTCTCACCAATAACAGTCAAAGATTAACATGTTATGACTTCACCTTGTCTATGATGCATTTTCTGCTTCAACTTTCCCCTGCACATCTATTATGTCTCTGAATGTTTTTAAGAATAAGCACCGCTCTATTTTTATATGGCACCTAATAAAATTATGATTATGGTTTCTTCCAACTGTTTATTAGTTTTTCATATAAATAATTCATAATTACTCTCTCAGCTTCACATTTGTGTTTAAAATGTTCATCTTAGTATGAATTCAGCTTCATCCCTTTTGAGATTTTTTTTCTTTAGTCACCAGTTATAAAATCCTGTGAAGTCGTTTGAAAAATTGTAGGTGTAGTTTTAGAAATTTCTGCTATGTCTAAGGTTGAGGAGATACCTGTAAGTTTCATTTTGTTCATACTGTTCATACGTTTTGGCTAAATAAACAAACACAATGAGCATTCAGGTCAAAAACTTTTATTTGTTTTAGATAATAGTAAGAAGCTACTCTCAGATTACATTGAAATCATTTTACTGAAATCAATAAAAGTTATATTACATATGATTCAAATTATGAAACTCTGATTCTGTACTATAGTGTCTGTGTATTTCAACAGAGACAAGAAAGCATTGATTAGATTTTGGTTACCAGCGTCACTAAAACACTTTCATAAAAGGCTGCCAAACGGCATTTTTAATGACATATTTTTAAAAATAATTCTTCAATGTTAACTATTTTTCATTTATTTTAATTACATTCAAATTGAATAAATCTTAATTTTTTCATGGTTTCAGTCTAAAATTGGAGTTATGGCCCTGTCATACCACTAAAAGGTTAAAAGCAATCTTTAGCCTGAAAACGTTTGTGCTTTTGTGAATCAGATTCTCTGGATGAAATCAAAATTCAAACATCAGTAGAACTAATAGTAATGGCGGTGATGGTGATATTTGTAGTAGAACAGTCATTTACTGAAATATATTTCAAATGCTTTTTCTTTTCAGCACTCATTCATTTCTGAAACTTTGAATACAATATTAGAAATTTAGGGCTGGGATGGAGGAAAAAATATTTTTGAGACAATTTTTAATTTATATTTTACGTTTGATGGCCCGAATGTACCGATGCTTCCCTTTCTCTCTACAGCCCATAAACAAGTTCTCTAAATCTATGTCTTTAGGGTCCATAGTCAATTCAAAAGTGAAGTTCTGGAGCAGATTGGTAAGTGATATGAAGATTTCCATATTTGCCAATGACTCTCCTGGACATACTCTCTTTCCTGTAAAAAAGAAGAAAAAAATAAGATAAATAGGCGGAGGGAGTATTGGCTATGTACGCCATTTTGAGATTTCTAAAAATTACAAAGGGGGGATGCAAACAAACAAACAAATTAATTATCCACTGTCTTTATGCTACCCCAGAAAGTAAGGCTTCATCTCAGATTAACAGAACTACGAGAAAGTCCAAATAGGAGTTCCAGTTGATGTCGCAGCAATATCAGACACAGGGAACGGGTCTCCGCGTTCCCTGTGCCGAGTTCCCCCTGTTTGTGGGCTCTGAGAGAAGCCAAAGCTGCCCTGTAGGGGCGGTGAAGCAAAGAGGGCGCCCTGTGAGGTCAAGGAGAGTTGCAGCTCTCCTGTCTGACCCGGGGTTCTTTTTCCCTCTCAGCCACGGCAAAATGAAGAGGCAGCCTAAAGATGGCTTCCACGAAGCTGGGACAACTGAGGAACAACTAAGACTGGAGCTGGAGTGAAGTAGGTGAACAGTGACTGGAACTGGAGGAGAGGATTCCTTTTTGTCTTAAACTTATCCCAAGGAATATTTTAGAACTATTTGCTCAGAATTATTTGTTAAAGCAGCGTTTAAAAAAATTAATACTGCTTTATTATTGGAATAATAAATTAAAATAATTAAAATCAGACTTGCAAAAAACACATCAAGAAGCAGAGCACGCCATCTGCTGATGAGAGGGAAAATATGCAAGCCTGGAAATAACCATCTGAAGGACTGAAAATATTTACTGGATTATCCCCAACTACCCCATGACTACTGGAGACTCAAATATGAAAACAAGGAAGCTATCTAATTAAAGGGACCCCAGAATGTTATGCTAGAACAGTGATGGCGAACCTTTTTTTCCTTGGGTGCCGAAAGCACGTGCGCACTATTGTGCGTGCGTGCATGCCCACACCCATAATTCAATGCCCCCATGCTCCCCGTCCCACTGCGCATGCGTGCATGACCCCCCAAGCTGCCCTGCCCCATGCATGCACGCACCCCCCCTGCTCCCCTGCTCCCCCTTTTCCCAACTTCTGGTTGGCCCGGTAGGCCCATTTTTCACCTTCCCCAGGCTCCAGAGGCTTTCTTGGTGCCTGGGGAGGGCGAAAATGGCCTCCCCTGCCCCCCGGAGGCTGGAAATGGCCCATTTCCAGATTTTCAATGGGCCCAGTAGGCCCAGTAGGCCTGTTTTTTGCTCTCCCCAGGCACCAGAGGCTTTCTTGGAGCCTGGGGAGGGCAAAAACACCCTCCCCTACCCCCCGGAGGCCCTCTGGAGGCTGAAAACACCCTCCCAGAGCCCCCGCTCAAGCCGAAAATCAGCTGGCCGGCACGTACATGCGCATGCGTGCTGGAGCTGACCTAGGGCAAGGCTCGCGTGCCGGCAGATATGGCTCCGAGTGCCACCTGTGGCACCTGTGCCATAGGTTTGCCATCATGGTGCTAGAAGATTGAACCTGTAAAGGAGATGTAAAGAGGCTTTTGATAAACTCTGGGACTATTTAAATGGAACTGATTGTCTACCTATGGCAGTGATGGTGAACCTTTTTCTTCTTGTGTGCCAAAAATGGGAGCGTGCGCACTAGCGCACGCATGTACCAGCACACAACACCCCACACGCACGCCTCACTGCGCATGCACACATTCCCATGAATGCGCCCCCCGTTGGGCCATTTTTCACCCTCTGGAGGCTTCAGGAAGCTTCCTGAAGCCTCAGGAGTGCGAAAAATGGCCCAATGGGCAAACCGGAAATCCGTTCCCGAACTTCCGGTAGGCCCGTTGGGCCATTTTTCACCCTCCCCAAACTTCAGGGAAGCCTCCTGAAGCCTGGGGAGGGCGAAAACGGCCTTCCCCAAGGCCGAAAATCAGCTGGCCAGCACGCGCATGCGCACTGGAGCTGACATAGGGCAATGCCTCGCATGCCCTCAGATATGGCTCCGCGTGCCACCTGTGGCAGACATGGCAAAGGTTCACCATCACGGACCTATGGGATATAAAGAACTGTGATTAGTGTACTCCTTGAAAGGCAACTTAAGGACTGAATAAATAGTTTTTGGACTGTTGGACAAAAGCTGAATTTTTAAAAACAAAATAAGATGCTTTATAAAGAAGAAATGAGTGGAACTTTGAAGCAGATGGCG
>QLTV01002665.1:259-13871 GCA_003457575.1 Thermophis baileyi
CACCGAGATCAAAACACTCTCCCTTCCCGGCGCTCTTGCGTTCTCAAAGCCGAAAACACACTCCATTTTCAGATCCGAGCTTTCCTTGAGGAGTTAGCTCAAGGCTTATCTCAGAATTGCTGGTAGGGTTGTAACATTGATACCTAAAGAAGACACGGACAAATCCTCAATCCAAAATTATAGACCAATTTCTCTACTAAATTCGGACTACAAAATTTTTACAACAATATTGGCAGGAAGATTAAAGATGATACTAAATCAAATTATACATTCGGATCAAAATGGCTTTCTTCCAAAAAGACAAATTCGAAATAATACAAGGATAATAATGAACGTACTAGAATATTATGAAATTCATTCAGATAAACCAATGGCACTAATATTTGTAGACGCACCGAAAGCCTTCAACAACTTAGATTGGAAATTTTTAATAACACAATTGAAATGCATGCAATTCGGAGATAAATTTATTAAAACAATTGAGTTAAGATACTCAGCACAAGCAGCAATTATTTTAATAAATAAATGGAGATATGACAGGAAAAATAAACGTGATGAAAGGTGTCAGACAAGGATGCCCCCTATCTCCCTTATTGTTTATCTTTGCACTGGAAACATTGTTAAATCAAATAAGAAGAAATTCGGAAATTAAAGGGTTAAAAATCAAAAAAGAGGAATACAAAACACAGGCATTTGCGGATGATATGGTATTCATTATTGCGGATGATATGGTATTCATTATACATTATATCCCCAAAACTCTGGACTTAAATATTGCAAGAGATTGAAAAATTTGGTGAAGTGGCTGGCTTAAAGATTAATAAAGATAAAGCAAAAATAATAACTAAAAATTGCACTCAGAAACAAAATAAGGAATTGGAAAAATTATTGGGAATTCAAATAGTAAAAAAAGTAAAATATCTTGGGATTTGGATAACAGCCAACTGCTCAACAATAAAAGAAGACAATTACCTGAAATTAATACAAAAAATTCAAAAGGATTTAGAGAGTTGGTCAAAATTACAAATCTCTTTAATTGGAAGAATAGCCATGATTAAAATGAATATACTACCAAAAATTCTTTATCTATTTCAAACGGCTCCAATAAAAAAGCAAAAAAATTTATGTAGACCTAGATAAATTAATTTTAAAATTTATTTGGATGGGGAAAAAAGCAAGAATTAAGAAAAAATTACTACAAGACAAAAAAAGGAGGTTTTGGATTACCAAATTGGCAACTATATCATCAAGCAGCAATGATAACATGGATGAAAGAATGGGTAACACTTACTAATAAAAGAAGATTAACAATAGAAAAACCACTTCTTTTGAAGATCTGATGATTCCCCGAGGAGTTAGTCCAAGGTATATCTAGGCAGAACTGCCATTCAGCCCGAAAAGTTAAATTTTGAGAGAAAGCTCTGATTTGGAAAATAGACATTCATGTTCTGCTAAGCCAGGAGTAGCAGAAAAACCACTTCTTTTCAAGCTCCAATGCTTCCCTGAGGAGGTACACCAATGCATGTCTAGGCAGAACTGCCATTCAGTTCAAATTTGAGGCAAAGCTCTAATTTGGAAAATATACACATTCATGTTCTGCTAAGCCAGGAGAAGCATAAGAACGATGTATTTTGATGATCTGATGAAAAGAAATGGTTTTTCTGCTTCTCCTGACTTAGCAGAACATGAATGTGTATATTTTCCAAATCGGAGCTTGTCTCAAAATTTAACTTTTCTGGCTGAATAGCAGTTCTGCCTAGCTATACATTGGGCTAACTCCTGAGGGAAACATTGGACTTTGAAAAGAATAGGTTTTTCTGCTTCTCCTGGGCTAGGAGAACATGAATGTATCCATTTTCCAAATTGGAGCTTTGTCTCAAAATTGAACTATTCTGTCTCAATGGCCATTCTGCCTGGATATGCATTGGTGTACCTCGGGGAAGCATTGAAAAGAAGTTGTTTTTCTGCTTCTCCTGGCTTAGAAGAACATGAATAAGTCTATTTTCCAAATCAAAGTTTTATCTCAAAATTGAACTATTCTGTCTGAATGTCAGTTCTGCGTGGATATGCATTGGTGTACCTTCTCTGGGAAGCATTGGATCTTGAAAAGAATAGGTTTTTCTGCTTCTCCTCGCTTAGCAGAACATGAATGTGTCTATTTCCCAAATCGGAGCTTTCTCCCAAAATTGAACTATTCTGTCTGAATGTCAGTTCTGCCTGGATATGCATTGTTGTAGACTTATTAATGTTCTGCTAAGCCAGCAGAAGCAGAAAAACCACTTCTTTTCAAGATCCAATGCTTCCCTGAGGAGGTATACCAATGTATATCTAGGCAGAACTGCCATTCAGACAGAATAGATCAATTTTGGGACTTAGCTCCGATTTGGAAAATAGACAATTCATGTTCAGCTAAGCCAGGACAAGCAGAAAAACGACTTCTTTTGAAGATCTGATGCTTCCCTGAGAAGTTAGCCTAAGGTATATCTAGGCAGAACTTCTATTCAGCCAGAAAATTTTTGAGACAAAGCTCCGATTTGGAAAATAGACTTATTCATGTTCTGCTAAGCCAGGAGTAGCAGAAAAATCACTTCTTTTGAAGATCCAATGCTTCCTGAGGAGGTACAATTTTGAGGCAAAGCTCCGATTTGGAAAATACATTCATGTTCTGCTAAGCCAGGAGAAGCATAAGAACAACTTCTTTTGATGATCTGATGAAAAGTATTCTGTCTGAATGGCAGTTCTGCCTAGATATGCATTGGTGTACCTCAGGGAAGCATTGGATCTTGAAAAGAAGTGGTTTTTCTGCTTCCCCTGGGCAAGGAGAACATGAATGTATCCACTTTACAAATTGGAGCTTTGTCTCAAAATTGAACTATTCTCTCTGAATTTCAGTTCTGCCTGGATATGCATTGGTGTAGACTTATTCATGTTCTGCTTCTCCTGTCTTAGCAGAACATGAATAAGTCTATTTTCCAAATCAGAGCTTTGTCTCAAAAAAAATTTCTGCCTGAATGGGCTAACTCCTGAGGGAAGCATTGGACTTTCAAAAGAAGTGGTTTTTCTGCTTCTCCTGGGCTAGGAGAACATGAATGTATCCATTTTTCAAATCAGAGCTTTGTCTCAAAATTGAACTATTCTGTCTGAATGGCAGTTCTGCCTGGATGTGCATTGGTGTACCTCCTGAGGGAAGCATTGGACTTTCAAAAGAAGCATTTTTTCTGCTTTGCCTGGGCAAGGAGAACATGAATGTATCCACTTTTCAAACTGGAGATTTGTCTCAAAATTGAACTATTCTGTCAGTTCTGCCTGGATATGCATTGGTGTAGACCAGGCATCCTCAAACTATGGCCCGTGGGACAGATGCAGCCCGCTGAAGCCATTAATCCAGCCCGCACGGGACCATGAGGGTGCCCCACCCACATCGCCCCACCCACCCGCTGGCCCCCACCCTTCGGCAGAGTGCAGGACTTTGCGAGGCTAGAACTGGAAGGTAAAGCCAACATTTTTGGCCAGCAGAGTGCTTCTGGGGGGAGGCCAAAAAAGGGGTGGGCAGAGGCCACGGGAAGCGTTCGTGCACCCTGTTTTTTGCTGGCAGAGTGCTTCTGGGGGGAGGGGGAGGCCAAAAACAGGCTGCGCCTTTTGCCAGCCAAGGAAAGAACTCAAAGATTTGCCAGGGACTTCAGTCCACAGTCACTCTGCTGGGGGGTAAAAACTGAAGGGTCCCAACGGGAGAGGCTGTGCCTGCACATAATTATGCATCACTTCCAAGAGTCGTGCTTAGTGCCAGGTACCTGCACGCTTTCCATTCATCCTGGGCAAAGCAGAGCAGAAGCAGAAGCAGAAGCAGAGAGGGGTGGGAGGCCCGAGTGCATGCCGCGCCCCAGCACGACACTATCCCATGGCAGCTGGACTAGCCCAGAAGCAGCGGATCCCCCGGGCTGGATGCGGGGTCTGAGGTGGGGGGGAGGGCAAGCAGGCGGCCCTCAGTGGAGAGCGCCACCCTGGCATCTTTTTTTTTGGAATTTATTTTTATTTTTTTCTTCTGCGCATGCGCAGAAGCCGACTTGCCAGCACTGCGCATGCACCACCAATCTTGTTTTCGGCTTAGCAGAACATGAATGTGTCTATTTTCCAAATTGGAGCTTTGCCTCAAAATTTAACTGAAAATTGAACTATTCTGTTTGAATGGCAGTTCTGCCTAGATATACATTGGTGTACCTCCTCAGGAAAGCATTGGATCTTGAAAAGAAGTGGTTTTTCAGCTTCTCCTGGCTTAGCAGAACATGAATAGGTTTACACTGGGTGTCAGCAATCTGCGGCTCTGGAGCCACATCTTTGGGTCCCTTGCTGTGGCTCCCTGCAGAACCGGATCCCACCACTGGCTGGCTCCGTCCTTCACCCTCCCCTCCCAGTCATGCCTCACCTGAGAAGGTAAGGGCGACAGCAGCGGATGGAGACTCGCTCCATATTACAGAGCGGGAGCGAAGCGGCCCCGGCCTTGCCTCTTCTTCCAGCCCTTGTTGGTGGTGTACGCACCTCGGTTGCTTGGGGAGAAGCGTGACTTTCTCTCTGCCCCGAGACACTGGCCCGGCCCGGCTGCAGCTGATGCCGGTGCTCTTGCCGCCTCCATGGCCTGATTGCTGCTCTTGCAGCGCCTTGCGCAGCACACTGAAATTTAGTGCACTTCACAATGGGGGAGACGGTGTCTCCTCCTCCTCCTGGAGCCCATTACAATGTGGAGCATTGGCCACAGCTGGCCTGGGCCAGTGTCTCGGGGTGGAGAAAAAGTCACGCGTCTCCCCGAGTGACCGAGTTGTGTGCAGCACCAACAAGGGCCGGAAGAAGAGGCAAGTACAGGGCTGCTTCGCTCCTGTTCTGGAATATGGAGTGAGTCTCCATCCGCCACCCTCGCCCTTACCTTCTCAGGTGAGGAGTGACTGGGAGGAGCAAGGGGCGGGGCCAGCTAGTGGTGGGTTCAGCCGGCAGGAATCCACAGCAGGGGGAAGAATGTCAGCCTCCACGCTGCCTGCTTGCTTCGGCTGCCATAGAAACAGGGGGAGGAGGGAAGGCTAGGTATTTGGGAGGGGGAGAAGCTGTGCTGGAGATTTCTCTACATGTGTCTGATTAGGGGTTAGGGAGGAAAGTTCTCATCACGTACGGCCAGGCTGGATGGACATGTTTACAGCCTGCTGAAGGTCAATGGCCAGTTGTGGAAGCTCCACTGCCATTGTGCCCACATGACATCTGGGGGGCACCGGGATTGGGTGAATACCCTGGGGGGTTATGAAGGGAGGGATTTGGGATTATTTCTATATGCAATTTACGCGCCTTTTGCTTCAGGTCTTGCTTTCATTTTGTTGCTACCAGTTCTCATTCAGTAAAAGTACTCTTCTCTATCATCATGGAGTTGGGGGTTTTCTTTCCTGGATTTTGAACGGAAGCACACCTGACATTAAGCAAGATCTGCTTTATTAGCCAACCCAGAGAAGACCTTCTACTGTGGGGGCTAAGCAAAATATGTCTAGCCAAGGCAGTGACCAGGAGGACCAGGGAGCGGCTGGGTCCACCCCTCCCCAGTCTCGTTGTGGCTGGGAGAAGTCAGAGTGGGTGTGTGAGCCACAGGTCGAAGTGAAGCCGGTGAAAGCCAAATGGTCATTGGGCATGGGGCGTCTGGACGCCTTGGAGGAACTTCCCTCCGGAGTAACTGCGGCCAGGCGCCGAAAAGGCAAGGCAACCTGGCAGGAGGAGGACAAAGAAGACCTCCTGCTGACCCAAGCTTTGCATCTGCTGAAAGAAGTGCTGGAGAGTCGGAGAGGTCATGAAAGGTATGCATTGCCTGCGGGGAGGGAAGCCAAAGAGCTGGGGGAAGAGGAGGGGGCCTCAGCCAACCCTGAAGTGCCCTCGGGAGCCCAGTCAGACCCAGCAGGGGAAGCAGGAATGCAAGCAGCAGCCCAAACCCCCTCGGCAAGGGGGGTGATCCCCCGCAGGCGTCGGATTCCAAAGATTCCTCCACTGGGAGTAAAATACGGTGGGGATCCCAAGGCTTCGGGTTTCTTCCTAACCCAGATTTGGAATCATATGCAAGAATATGGAGAGGATTTTCCCACAGAAACAGCTAAAGTTAGGTGTGTCACCATGGCCCTGGAAGGGACCGCGGCTGAGTGGATGGTGGCCCTCCATAATGAGGATTTCCCAGTGATGAGGAATTATGATGCATTTATGGCCGCCCTCCGAGTGCGTTTTGATGACCCCCTGGCTGAACGTAAAGCTAGAACCAGAATGAAAACCCTGACCCAGGGAAGGAAATCGGTGGCTGAATACACCCAGGAATTTCGCCAGTTGTTGGTCTATATGCGGGGGTGGTCCAACGAGGCCCTGGTGGAATGTTACAAGGACGGCCTCAATGAGGGCGTTTACCAAGGCTGTTGTTCTCGAGGGACCCCTAGAGACCTGCAACATTGGTATGTGATGGCAGCTGAGGTGGAGATTGACCTGGCCAGAGATCGGTACAGAGGAGGTCGCCACTGGGGCAAGCCTTCCCCCTCCGCACCGAAAGAGGCCCCTAGGATGGGAAGAGGGGGGTCAGGATCCAAGCCCAGATCATCAGCATGCTTCAGATATGGAAAAGAGGGGCACTGAGCTGCCGAGTGTTTCGCCAAGCCCGTCCCGAGGGTGACCCCTGCTGGAGGAAAAAAGATTGACAAGCCAGCAGCAAACGGCTTTGAAAGGCGTGGAAGTCGTTGAGTTCGCCCCTCCAGGCCTGGAGGAGCTGGGAGCTCTGACCACCCCAGGGGACAGCGACAGCGACTCTGATGACGAACCCCTGGTAAGTCAGCACGCGGGGCCCCTGACCATCCCAGTAGAACTGCGGGCGCCATCATCCAGTGCCCAGGGGAAGATGCTGGCCCTTTTGGATTCTGGGTGTACTAGATGTGTAATCAGCCCAGAGGTGGTGGATAAAATGGGATTGAGACTGAGATCTATGAAAGTGCCCATTGCCTTCTGCCAGTTGGATGGGTCAGTAGCTGGGTTTGTGACTGAACCAGTTGAGATGAGGATGGGGGACCACCAAGAGACTCTTTTATAGTG
Organism: Thermophis baileyi; assembly: GCA_003457575.1. Classification (NCBI taxonomy): domain Eukaryota; kingdom Metazoa; phylum Chordata; class Lepidosauria; order Squamata; family Dipsadidae; genus Thermophis; species Thermophis baileyi. Next base: position 7,349 of record QLTV01002665.1, read on the forward strand.
GCCTCGGGTATGGAACGACCCCTTATACTTGGGCTGCCCTGGCTCCGAAAATGGAACCCAAATGTGAATTGGAGAATGGGGTTACTGCGCATCCGCTATAACCAACAGGGAGAACCCTTCCATGGGCCTGAAGACACAGAGGGGCTGGCAGCAATAGGGGCTGAACGCCTGGCAGGAGAGGAGAAAATCCCTAAAGAATATAGGGACCTCAGGGGGGCTTTCAGTGAGAGGGCATCGGATGTGCTCCCACCCCATCGGCCCATGGACTGCAGCATAGAGATCCTGCCAGGGTGAAACTCCCCAAACCTAAAATTTATTCCATGACCCCTCGCGAGCTTGAGAAGCTGCGAAACTTAATTGACAAAAATCTGAAACAAGGTTTCATCCAACCAGCTAGGCCATGAGTGGCAGCCCCAGTGCTCTTTCGAGAGAAGAAAGATGGCTCTCTTCGCTTATGTGTGGACTATAAGAATTTAAACGCCATTTGTGTTGAGAATGTTTACCCCCTGCCCCTTATGAAGGACATGCTAGCCCATCTAGCCAAGGGGAAGATTTTCACCAATCTGGACTTAAGAGAGGCCTACTACCAAGTCCGAATTAAAGAATGGGACAAGTGGAAAACTGCTTTTAACTGTCCTCTAGGTTGTTTCCAGTTTCGGGTGCTCCCGTTTGGTCTACAGGGGGCGCCAGCAGTGTTCATGCAACTGATTAACGAAGTGCTCCATGAGCACCTTTACAAGGGTGTCTTGGTTTATCTTGATGACATTCTCATTTACTCAGAGACCATGAAGGAACACGTGCGACTGATGCGATCAGTCCTGAAAAAGCTCATGGCTGCGGAGCTGTATGCTAAATTGTCAAAATGCGAGTTTCACCAGAGTAAAATTGACTATTTGGGTTACCGCATATCGCATGAGGGTATTGAAATGGATATGAACTGACATTCAGACAAGTTAAATTTTGAGACAAAGCTCCGATTTCGAAAATAGACTTATTCATGTTCTGCTAAGTCAGGAGAAGCAGAAAAATCACTTCTTTTCATCAGATCATCAAAAGAAGTCGTTCTTATGCTTCTCCTGGCTTAGCTGAACATGAATAAGTCTATTTTCCAAATCGGAGCTTTGTCTTAAAATTGAACTATTCTGTCTGAATGACAGTTCTGCCTGGATATGCATTGGGGTACCTCCTGAGGGAAGCATTGGATCTTGAAAAGAAGTGGTTTTTCTGCTTGTCCTGGCTTAGGAGAACATGAATAAGTCTATTTTCCAAATCGGAGCTTTGTCTCAAAATTTAATTCAATTTTGACACAAAGCTGCAATTTGGAAAATAGACTTATTCATGTTCTCCTAGCCCAGGAGAAGCAGAAAAACCACGTCTTTTGAAATCCGATGCTTCCCTGAAGAGTTAGCCCAATCTAGGCCGAACTGCCATTCAGATAAAAAGATACTCCAATGTACCCCAAGGCATATCCTGGTAGAAATGCCATTCAGACAGAAAAGGCTTGGCCAAAGCGCAGCAAAGTTGCGCGTGGGGCGGCCAGCCGCTCGCTTCAGGAGGGTCTCCCCGCTCATGCGTGCCCTTCCGGCCCTGCCACAGCTGGCCAGGGGGTCACGAGAATAGAAGGAGGGGGAGGAGGAAGAGGGTCACCTGAAGGGAAGCAGCTTCCCGCCGCAGCTCGCGCTCATTCCTCAGCCAGCCCGGATTCACAAAAAGTTGCTAAGAAGAAAGAAAAGGAGTAGCAAAGAGCCCCAAGGAGAGCTCACCGGCTTGCCCCAGCCTCGGCTTTCTGAGAGAGACAGAAGAGACACAGAGACAGAGAGAGCAAGAGAGCGAGAGTGAGCGAGAAAAATACAGAGATACATACACACAGAGACATCGAGAGAGAGAGACACACACACACACACAGAGAAAGGGGGAGACTGGCTGACGGGCAAGTATCTTTGGTGAGGGCGCTCCGGCTTTCTCCGAGCCTGACCCCCGGGGTGGGTGTGCGAGGTTCGGCGGGGTGAGCCCCCTTTTCCCACTGACCTGAGCTTCTTTACTCCTCCAGCGGAGAGGTGCTGCCGCCAGCTTTCATTGAAAAGCGTCCTTCGTGAGGCGAAAGTCCCCCGTGAAAGTTTTAAAGGCACGGCTGGGTGCTGTGGGCCGTCCCCCTTTCTGTCGTCCCCTCCTCCCGGATCCTATTCTCATCCCGCCAGCCCTCGTGTTAGCGAGGCCAGCATCGGTCATGGCCGGTTCTGGCCAGTGTCTCGGGGCGTCTCCCCAAGCGACCGAGGCACGCCCAGCACCAACAAGGGCTGGAAGAAGCTCCAGCAAGAGATGAGGTGACAGAGAATCAGCCCCGGCCGCTTCTCCATCCCCCGCCGTCGCCCTTACCTTCTGAGGCCAGGCAAGGAGTGATTGGGAGGGGAGGGCGAGAGGTGGGGCCAGCCAGTGGTGGGATCACCCGACAGGGAGCCACAGCAGAGGGCCCAAAGAGCCCCATGCGGCTTTGGAGCCACGGGTTGGCGACACCCGTGTTAGTCAAAGACATAACCTACTTGCTAGGAGGCCAATGATAGAGAATGCCGAACTTCAATTCGGGAACTCATTTTTGAGACATGAAATGTTAAAAATGGACATAATCATGATCTCCCTGGCTCGGAGAAGCAGGAAAAGCAATAATTTTCTGGTCCGAGGAGTTAGTCCAGGACAGGTGTGTCAAATTCAATTTCATTGAGGGCCACATCAACATTAAGGTTGCCCTCAAACGGCCAGTAGCTGGGTCGCTGCAACTAGGTGGGTGTGGCTGGCTGGGCATGGCTGGCTCTACATCGCTCACTAGGCATGGCTGACTCGGGATGGCTGGGTCGGGACAGAACAAGTCGCACTGGCTAACTTAATGTGGGGACAATTTCGTGCCCCACAAGCTCACCTACCCAAACTGCTGGCAGCCAAGCGCATGCATGCACACACACATACACACCGCATTCCAAATTTGTGGACTTTTATCCACAGAGGAAGGAGAGGGCCTTCTCCCCAAACCCAGGCATGATTGGCAAGCTCAGATGTGGATAAAAGCCTCCAAACTTGGAATGGAGTGTGTGTGTGCGTGCATGCATGCGTGTGTGCACAGCATGCCAAAGGAGACATTTTTCTCCCAATTGCAGACATTGTTGGCATTTCCCTGTCCAGTGCCCCCACCCAGCAAAGCAGAAGATGGAAGCTGCTGCTGCTGCGTGTGGAAGCATGGAGGAGAAAGTTTGGAAGAAGTTTCCTCCGAGTCCAACTTCTGTCTTGACAGATCTCTGAGAGCAAGAGGAGGCAGGGGAGCAGTGCTCTCTGGTCCTGCACGAGGGAGGCTGGCCCTTCTCAAAAGAGAATCCCCGTTTCCAATCATATGTGGTAAGGATGCTTGCTCATTGGGGCAGCCTTCCATCATGCAGCTCTCCTGCCACCCCCTCCTCTTCTCCAGAGACCTGTCAAGGCAGAAGTTGGACTCAGAGGAAACTGCTTCCTGCAAACTTTCTCCTCCATGCTTCCACATGCAGCAGCGTCATCTTCCACCTCCTGTGGGGGGTCAGACAAGGATGGAAGGGGGGATCTGGAGGTCTCCAGTGGAGGAAGGCAAAACCAGGGTGAGCGCCAAAGCCTAGTCCGGGTGTCAGCAACCCACGGCTCTGGAGCCGCATGTGGCCCTTGCTGTGGCTCCCTGCCGAACCAGATCCCATCACTGGCTGGCCCTGCCCTCCCCTCCCAGTCACTCCTCGCCTAAGAAGGTAAGGGCGATGGCAGTGGATGGAGACTCACTCCATATTCCAGAGTGGGAGTGAAGCAGCACTGTACTTGCCTCTTCCGGCCCTTGTTGGTGCTGTACGCACCTCGGTTGCTTGGGGAGAAGCGCGACTTTCTCTCCGCCTCAAGACACTAGCCCGGCCTGGCTGCGGCTAATGCCGGTGCTCTTGCCGCCTCCATGGCCTGCTTGCTGCTCTTGCAGCGCCTTGCGCAGCACACTTAAATTTAGTGCGCTTCACAATGGGGAAGATGGCATCTCCTCCTCCTCCTGGAGCCCATTACGACGCGGAGCATCGGCAGCAGCCGACCCGGGCCAGTGTCTCGGGGCGGAGAGAAAGTCGTGTGTCTCCCCGAGCGACCGAGGTGCGCGCAGCACCAACAAGGGCTGGAAGAAGAGGCAAGTACAGGGCTGCTTCGCTCCCGCTCTGGAATATGGAGTGAGTCTCCATCCACCGCCATCACCCTTACCTTCTCAAGTGACTGGGGGTGAGGAGTGAGGGGCGGGGCCAGCCGGTGGCAGGAAGCCACAGCAGGGGGATGAAAGAGCTTCATTTATCTGGGAACCTGAAATGACTCTTGATTCAAATCATATGGTAAAAAGCACCCAAATAAGAAAGAACAGCAAAACAAAAACACCAACCCTCACCTGTTTTTGGAAATGGTTCAAGAGGGAACACACACACACACAAGAGAGAGAGAGAGATGAGAGGGAGAAAGAGAGAAAGATGAGAGAGAGAGAGAGAGAGAGAGAGAGAGAGAGAAAGATGAGAGAGAGAGAGAGAAAGAGAGAGATGAGAGAGAGAGAGGAGAGAGAGACAAAGAGAGAGAGATGAGAGAAAGAGATGAGAAAGAAAGAGAGGGAGAAAGAGAGATGAGAGGGAGAGAGGGATGAGAAAGAGAGAGAGGGAGAGAGATGAGAGAGAGACACACAGAGAGAGAGACGAGAGGATGAGAGAGATGAGAGAGAAAGAGAGGAGAGATGTTTCCCAGAGAAAAAATACTGAGAGTCACAAAACCTGGGTAGGTGTGGCTGGGGGGGGGGTGTCATGTGACTGGGTGGGAGTGAGTGACGTCGAGTTGGTCATGCCCATCCAGGTTTTGTGGCTCTCGGTGTTTTCTTTTCTGTGGGAAACGGGTCCAAATGGCTCTTTGAGTGTTTAAGGTTGCAGACCCCTGGCCTAGTCCACCAGAGGAGCCTCACCATCCCTCTCAGGCCACATGGAAGACCCCCAGAGGGCAAGCGCCCAGCCTGGTCCTCGAGCTCTCAGGGCACCGGGACCCCACAATCCAGCCGCTCTTCCCCGAGGGGGCGCCCGGCTGCGCTTACCTCCTCCTTGTGGCTGCTGCTTCTGTGCTCGCTCTCTTTGGTCAGGTTGCTCATGGTGGTGCAGGAGAGCAAAGTGCGTGGGTCAGAGGGAGGCCCACTCCCTCTCCATGTGAGGAGATCCAGCTTTGTAACCAAAGCATCCTCAATGGATGAGAGACCACCAGGAGAGCCAGGAGAAGGGGGCAAGGGGATGGCAAAAGGGCAGCAGGGCTAAGTGCTAAGGCAGGACTTCCCTCAGACCCCCCTCCCTCTCATTCCAATCTCCTTCCTTCTTCCGCCTCCCTCCTTCTCATTCCCATCTCCTTCCTTCCTTCCCACTGCATTTTTCGTTAGGTTAAAGACAAGCCCCTCTCCCCTGTCACCCACTCCTCCCTCCTTGCTGTGCTATCAGCTGGTTAATCTGCCTGCATATTCTGACACACACAGCTGTGAGATATTGAATCTGTGCTATTGATAGATTACATGGTTTTGAATATCTTGATGATATACTTGTCTGAAAAGTCTTTTAGAGGACAGCCTAATACAAATGCATGGAAATGTTTCTAACGACAAGCATTTGTTTACCCTCCTGTTTGAAAGGCAAGCATTCACATATCATTTGCATTTGTATGTGCAGGCAAACCTTTCAGTAAACTTTTCTTCCAAGTGAGCGGTTAACTATTCCTTCCTGCTTCTCAATCCCATCTCCTTCCTTCCTCCCCCCAAGGAGAGGGGGAGAGGTTGGCAGTGCTGCCGGGTGGCTGTGGCTTTCCCACATGGGGCTGGGGTGATCCTGGTGAAAGGAAGTGGTCAGGGGCTGTGCAGCAGGGCTAGCGAGTAGGACATGGAGGTGCGCTGGTGGCGGGCACGGCGCTGATCTACTTCATGAAGGCCACCGGGGGCGGAACGTGGTCAGCCTTAATTCTTAAAGTGAATATAAAGATATATATATATAGCTTTGGTGGCAACACTCAAGGTTCCTCTCACAATGTAAGGAAGACTCCCGGGATGATGTCCTAAAAGACGCTAAGACTTAAAGAAATTTTTTGTATTCATCGCAAGTTTTGGATTGTTAACAGGAGAAATAACAATTAGGATCTAGGGCCATCGGAAAGAGAGAAAATAAAAGAAATAAAAAAGACTAACCTCGTGGTCCCGGAGATCCAAAGAAAAAGAGATCGGAAACCAGAGATCTCAATCAAATTGAACTAAAAGAGAGAGTGAAACATCCGACTCCTGGAACAGTGAGTAAAATTCCCCGGTGTATATCTTCCGAAACCCTGAAGCCCAGCCTGTATCTTCCCCCCCGGTGTAGAAACCCTGAAGCCCAGCGTGCTCCGTTCATTGGGAGAGGAAAGAGTTTTAAACTACTCCTTGCAAAAGACTTTGTTTTTGTTTTTGTTTTCCTTCACAAAAGTCTTTGTTTAAGTGGAGAAGTGGAGA
>QLTV01002665.1:17081-31011 GCA_003457575.1 Thermophis baileyi
GATAACCATTTAAATATGAACCAGTGGTGTGTGCTGCAGTTGCCAAAAAAGCCAATGCAGTCCTACACTGTATCAACAGAGGGATACTATTGAGGTCATGTGAAGTGCAAATGTAGTTCATAAAATTATCTGCCACAATGTCCTACCTGGCAATGACTACTTCAGCTTCAACCACAACAGTACACGAGCACACAATAGATACAAACTTAATGTAAACCGCTCGAAACTCGACTGCAGAAAATATGACTTCAGCAACAGAGTGATCAATGCCTGGAATTCACTACCTGACTCTGTGGTTTCTTCCCCAAACCCAAAAAACTTTAACCTTAGACTGTCTACTGTCGACCTCACCCCATTCCTAAGAGGTCTGTAAGGGGCGTGCATAAGCGCACCAGCGTGCCTACCGTCCCCGTCCTACTGTCCTATTGCCTTCATCTATCTGTATTCACTTTGATTATGTTTATGATTATACCTATACCTGCTATCTTGTACATGTTTGACAAATAAATAAAATAAATACAATAAAATAAATAAAACCAGAAACTTTTCTTTTGGGTTTAATGAAAAAAGACCTGGGGGGGGGGGGAATTGAAACTTTGATGTTATACATGTTGATGGCAGCAAGACTACTTTATGCACAATAATGGAAGGATTCACAATAGATGCAAAGACGCAATAAGTTTTAATATTAGTTGTTTATATAAAATATTCCCCCCCAAATAACTATGCAAACAATGTTCATACAAAAATAGACAATTTATTAAATTTATAGAAAAAAATAAAATACAAATGATATTTTATGCTGTACATTTTTACTGACAGATAAAATTGGACTCTTGTAACAATGTGATATATAATCCTACAGAGATCTACGTAGAAAATAAAAGGAAATTTCAGATATTATATTAAGCTTTAAATGTATTATAATAATATGTAGTTTATAAAGAATGGCAACTTTAGCATAAAAACATCTATGATAATATATTTGATCTTTTTTTTTTACTTTCCCTTTTCTAAAACTACAGATTTATAGTTTAAGGAAAGTGAACATGTATTCTACTTTGATAATATTTAACTTAAGATATATGTTCAAACAAATGGTTGGAAATAATTGGAAATTTGGAATGCATCTTAATTAAGAACAATTTAATTAATATAACATAAAATAATAGACATTACACTCAAAAAAACAAGTGTTTAAATCAAGAAAGTGCTTACTGCTTTTGCAGTAATGATTATTTCAGTTATTTAAAACTCATTTCCAATCAAAATTTAGAGAATCATATGGATAAAATGTAGTACAATGTATGGTAGAAATTTAAATATAGCAACAAGCATACTTTCCCAAACCATTAAGACTGTCTTTTATATTTATGAATCAACCCCTCCCCTTCAATATGCACATATTAAATTACCTTTCTGCTCCACATCTAGTAACCCATGAGAAATATAACTTCACTAGCAAAGAAATGATATATTTCCAAATGGAAAAATGAATTTTCTTAAATGAATTCATTAACAAATGATATAGTTTCAAAAAACAAAAAACATTCAGTTTATATTTATATTCATCAATTCATCAGACAGACAGAAGACAGATGTCAAACTCTCTTCAAGATAGTTAGTCTCAGGTATCTTTCAAGTGTGAAACTGAGTTATGAAAAGTGTTTGAGTTGTGCTATTTTAAAATGGTAATTACAAAAACTTATAGGACTTCACAAGGTTGAGGATCTTAGAAAAAGTATTCTCAGAACAAGCATTACCATGCTAAATTGAGGTGCTGTATTTTTTTTTAAAGATTTGTGCACACACATTCCTCCCCAAATCTAAGATGGCATTAGATGAAGTCAGTGTCCTAGAAACCATATAATTTGGTTGGCCAGCAAGTTTTCCATTATTTATGAATCCCATAAAATAAATACAACAAAGACATTTTAAAACTATATAGGAACAGCAAAATCCACAATCACAAGCATAAATGTATGCAATTTCCATATTCTAATTCTTTCGGAATGACAATCTGAGAATATGAGAGAAGGAGAGAGAGAGAGCGAAAGAGAGAGAAGTAGGGTGTAAATGTATATTGCAAATGTATATTACCTTATAAATGTAACCAATATGTTCAGATCAATATCTTATTTTCTCTATGTTACAAGATGTCTTAAATAAACAAAGGTAAACTGCATTTTTATCTTGAGCTGTAAGAATTTCATTACAAATTTTCTTATGGGGCCAACTTCTTACTTTTTGTTCCTTACAATATCACAAAGGTATACAGTGTTTTTCTCGAACCTGCAAGAATTCCAATACAAATTTTCCTATGGCATTTATCCAAGTATTCTAAGATAATCACAACTGCAACCCTCTCAAATTCCATACTCTGTATAAATAAAAATAATGCCTTACAGAACAGAAAGCCACAAATTAGGGGTATTGATATTAAAGTAGCAGAAGAACCAACCATAACAGATTAAATACAGTAAATATTTTGCACTTTAAAAACTACAACCAGTATTTTCCAAGAAAACCATTCACAATTGTTCAAATAAATTCTTGAAATTGTATAAGCTATTGTATTGTAATTTTATTTGCAAACAATGTAATAGGTTCCAGCCTTCCACTATTCACCTTCTTGAATTGATAATATGAACCATCTTCTGAATTTTTTCATTGTTTCTTAAAACATTAGCTCTCTTAGTATAAATCTTGACTTCTTCATCTTTGATCAATTGATCCAACTCAGAAAGTTCTATTTTTAAGGGTTCCACAACACCATCTGTGATTCTGAAAAAGATAAAAACAGCAAACTATACATTGTAAAACTAATGTAAATTTGTTCTGGATACTGTATATAATTACATTTGATTCAAAGAAATGGTAAGAAAATGAGCTCACAGCAGTATATATATGTAGTTACAACTGTTTGTTTGAGGACTGTTCAAAATTACAATGGTTATTGAAGAAACAGAGTGATGACCTCTGCCCGAAGTTCTGATCGTGATAGTGCCCCTGTGGTCATGTGATCAAAATTCAGGTGCTTGGCAGTGCATCCATCCTTATGACTGCAGGAGTGCTGCAACTCCCCCTCTGTGGACCATGAGGCCTTGAACAACTAGGCTCTGGCACATGGAAACCTTCCACACACCAGGACACCTTGCTGGCTATGCCCAGCAGTGCACAGGCTGCTACCTCCCCTTACTCCCAGGAAGCCTGTTCCGCCCCCCCCCTCACTCCTGGAATGCCTCAACCAGCTAGGCCAGCTGCGTGAAATCCTTCTGCCTCCCTCCCCCTCCCAAAGGGCCTCAGCTGGCTAGGCTCTCCTGTCTTCCCCTCACCACTCCCAAGAAGCCTGGCCTCCCATCCCATCTTCTTTGCCCCAACACATTCAAGGTCCACATACCTTTTCCTTCCCTTGCAGCTGCTCACAAGAACACCCACCTGATGAGTTAGAGAGCTAGCGAAGGCAATTTTCTTAAGGCTAGAGAGGCAATCTTTTTTAAGACTGGCTAGGATCAAGAATGGGTGGATGGGAAGGGAGAAGGCAGTGCTGGTCCATGTCCGATTTCTGCATGCCAGTGGGCACTGGGGTTCTCAAGACTTCTTTCCCACCTCCAATGTACAGTTGTTTAACAACTGCAATGGTTGTGATCATTGAGTAAGGCAGCATGGGTGTCTCATCTAATGACCATGACTTACAACCAAAATTCTAGGCTCAATTGTGGTTGTAAGATGACAACTAACTGTAATAAAGTTATCCTGAGATTTTACTGAGCTGGGAAGTAAAGGAGAAAAGAAAATCATCCAGATTGAACTAAAACAAGAGTTTAAGCAAGTATTCTTAAGTATTTTCCACTAGACTGTAAAATGAAGGAGATTCATCTTACAAAGCTGATGGACAAATGCATCGATAATGTTTTGTCTTATACCATTTGTGTCATAACAAAAGTCAGCAATATAATAAAAAACAACACAGGTATTCTTCATGCTTCACAAGTTTAATTCTTTTCAGTTAATTCTCAGTATCAAATAGTTTGTATGATAATTAGGTGTGTGTGTGTGTGTGTGTGCGCATGCGTGTGTGCACATATGGACATACGCACGTATGTATGCTTGATTTCGGGAGTCTGCCTGGACAAATCCATTTAGTTTTCCTGGCAGCATTTGCTGAGAGTGAGTGACTGGCCCAAAGTCATTCAGCTAGCATCATGCCTAAGGCAGGACTAGAACTCAACAATATCCTGGTATCTGGCCTGGTGCCTTATGTTGGATGACAGACTATCAATACTTAAATGTAGTACATGTAGTACTTATTTTATCATCCCCTCCTATAGTAGTTACAGAATTAATCACTAACATTTTACCGCAAGAAAACAACTACATCTTTCATTAATAATAAAGTAACAGGAATATTGTAGAGAGTATCTCTTCAACTTTAAGTGGAAATTGCAGATAAGGCTAGAAGGCTATCTGGCTCAAACTGCAGGTAGGCCTGGGATGGTAGAGCACTACTGCATTTATTATTCTTTGCCTGCTGCAAAGTTGAATTGTGGGAGGCAAGCAATTTACTTATGTTCAACCTGGCACTGTGCTTTCTTCCTAGAAACAGAAGAACCCACATGCTTGCTCTTACTGCTATAGATAGATTTGGTAGCTTGAGAGAGAATATTCTTTCCCACACACCCATGCAGTTTTTAAGGTTACTATGTCTTTGCCCTCAGTGTTTTTCTACAAAAGTGTTAGATCTCTTCTAGTGTGTCCTCTTCCTCAGTTCTGCACATCCAGTCAAAGAAACAGATCCAATTCAGATTTGTCTTGTAGATAAAATCCTATGAATCTTTGGATTAATCTAGTCTTTTATTGCAATTGTTCAAATTTTTAAAAGATTCTTACCCTTGTTCCTTCCGCAGGGTCTCTTCAAGTTCTTTATTTTCATTCTGCCATGTCTGAAGCTCATTTTTCATGGCATCTACATCTTCTTGAATATAGTCCATTATTTTACCAAGAGGGAGAGCACTCCGACAAAGGGCCTGAATGGAGCCACGAAATTTCTCTATTTCTTTAGTTACTAAATCTTTTTCCTTTCTCTTTGCTGCTTCTGACAAAAGTGGCTTCTCCTAATAGTTTTTAAAAAGTTCAGATATCAATCAATGGGAAAAATAAAGTAACAGGACTGAAAGAATGTGTTTTAGAAGCATCAGTGAAATAGTGCTCATTTCACGAGGAGACATTGAATATAAATCAAGTAAATAATATCAAATGCAGAGAAATAAAATGATATGCTTACTTTAGCAAAAGTTATGTCATATGATAATACAATAATCAAACAATTTAAATATATTCTCCCAGTCCTTATGAGGTACAGCCCAATTAGCCTCATTTATTTGGAAAGCAAATCAAGTATTTCATGTCAGCATGACTCCCTTAGTCAACAATTCATCTTCCTTCATTTTCCAGACTTTTTTCATGTCCAATTGTATGCAAAAGATCTGAACCCCGAGGTTCATTTTGAAAACTTTGGAAATTTTTAATTTTTAAATGAATTAGTCATGCAAAGAAACATAGTCATGGAAAAAGAGACTGATGTTATTGTCATTTGCAAAATATGTTCCATGTAGGCACTCATGCTCACAGAAGACCCAAATTACACATGTACCTAATTTAAGCTAAATGAACTAATTGAAGAAAAAGTAAAAGATGTAGAAGCAACTCTAGCTACTCTGAGGCTCAACCTACAAAACAAGAAATTCCAACCAAAGGAAGAAAGCTGTATCCAAACTGAACACAATACAAAAACAACTACCAGAAGAAATGAACCTGTACATGAACCTTTAGAAACAGACCAATGAAAACATGTCACTCTTAGAAGAAAACAACAACCAAGAGCATTGTCCCTGTTGACTAGTGATGCCCAGTTCAGTGCAGCCCCAGTGGAACTGAGCAATTGATTCCTATCCTCCTTCTGGAAGAAAGCATTCAGACACCTGGAAACATCAAGTGATCATCAAGTGACAGGAAGAAAAGTAGCCCAGACTTTCCCAGGAAAAAAAAAGGCGTGGTTGTGATAGGAATCAGCAGTCTGTAGATCAGACAATCAATCTAGGGAAGTATGTTGTCTCCCTGGAGCGAAAATCAAAGATATGGCCGAGAGCCTTACTAAAATAATCAAGTCCAAAGATTACTATCCCTTTCTTCTTGTTCATATGACATGACATGACAATGAATCTGAAAACAATATCAAGACTATGAGCAGCTTGGCAAGACATTTAAGGAATTAGGGGCATAGGTGGTGTTTTCATCTATTGACAAAAGATCAACATCCAACAAGAGAACAAAGGATTATAGAAATAAACCACTGGCTTAAGGGTTGGTGCCATCAAAAGAACTTCAAATTTCTAGACCACAGTCTGCACTACCTAGATGAAGGACTTCTGGCAAGAGATGGCTGCACCTCACAAGAAGTGGGAAGAATGCATTTGGAAAGCAGCTTATCCGAAGGGGTTTAAAATAAAACTGAGGGGGGGGGTGACCAATCTTTAGGATTTTAGGACATAATCCCAAGCATAAACCCCAAGATAATCAATCAAAGAAGGAGGTAACGAATGGTAGGAAGGAGGAAAACTCAGATATAAAGCAGGAGATGTAGGAAGTATACCCAGGGTCAGCCATAAAGGACTCAGATGCTTATACAGTAATGCTCAAAGTTTGGGGAACAAACAGGGTGAACTTGAAGTACTAAGTTATGAGGGCAGATATGATATAGTTGCCACCACCGAAATTTGGTGGGATGAAACTCATGACTGGAATGTACTGATAGAAGGATATAAACTGTTCAAAAGAAACAGACATAACAAAAGAGGAGATTGAGTTCAATTATATGTAAAAGTCACACCTCTACAGAAATGCATAAAACCAAGATGAAAGCCTCCTTGAATGCATATGGCTTAATATAAAATGAAAAAAGAATGACATTGCCATAGATGTAAACTACAGGCCACCTAACCAAGCAGAAAAAATAGATGAACTTTTTGCTAATCAGTTAACTAATGTATGTAGGAAACATACCACAGTAGTAATGGGGGACTTTAATTACCCTGACATCAACTGGGAAACAAATTACATCAAATGGGAGAAAGAGGCTTTCTCTAGTTGCAGCCTGCTGTTTCCTTTTTTTGTGGAACTATTGTCATTTTTGAGGCTTTGTGATTCAAGATGGCAAGGGGGAAGAGCTGGGATAGCTGAGCCAAACAAAGAAGCCTGAAATAACCTGAAACTAAAGCATTGTGGAAACTATCCCTGAAATTATTTTTGTAATTTTTGGCTTAAACCTTTCAGAGAACTTTATATTATTAGCTGACTCTAACAAGAACTCTCTGTATAAAGTTCAGAGACTGCTGCGAGGTGGGGGTGATCAGTTTCATTTTTAACAGCTTCTGATTGGACATCTGTGGCAAAGCTTTAAGTTTTGAGGCTTTTTTAATATAATAGTTTCACCACAAGAGGGAGCCAAAAGTATTGCTAACTCTCTTTAATGTTCATCAGTATTAGTAAACCCAGTGGTCATATTTTTACAGGACCCTAAAAACAATATAGAATATTTGATGAGGAAATTAAATGAGTTTGGGGCTTTGGCAGGCTTTAAAATAAACAAACAGAAAACAACAATTTTGATCAAGAATATGTCTTCTCAGGACAGTGATATATTGACCAAAAAGTCAGGTTTTAGGGTTGAGAAAAAGGTAATAGAACAAACAGAATATGCAAAAAATGTTAGGTTCATGAAACAGTCCTTTTTTAAAAATGCAAATAAGCCAGGTAGGTGGTTGGCATACAAACTTAAAAAAGAAAAGGAGAGTAGGATGATACACCAATTACAGGATGAGGCAGGAAATCTACAAAATAATGAAGAAAAACTAAAGAAGATTGTTTCAGAATACTTTCAGAACTTATATAAACAAGATGGAAAAGAGATGGATAAAATAAATGAGTATTTGAAGGGGGGAAGTATGCCACCACTAGATGAGGAAGATAAAACAAAGTTGAACAGAGAAATAACATTGACGGAATTAAAAGATGCGATCAAAAAGCAAAAGAATAATAAATCTCCTGGACCAGATGGTATCCCAGGGGAATTCTACAAATATACGGGAGAATTATTGGAACCAATACTATTAGAATTGTATAATGAGGTCCTATTGAAAGCAAAAATACCAGATTCGTGGAGGAAGGCATATATCACCATGATCGTGAACGAAGGTACCAATGCAAACCAAGTACATAACTATAGGCCAATTTCATTGTTGAACGCCGACTACAAAATTTTTATGTATATTATTAAGCTGTCAGGCCGAAGCCATATTTTATTAGAGACTTTGGCCTGCCACACTTTATGCTTTAGAATGTATGCTTTGTTATGGGAATATGGGAGGGGCTGTGGCATGAGGGATGTCTGTACGTAGCCATAACAAATTCCTTTTAGATTGTCAAGGTCATCCTTTGTCCTGCACCTGCACGGAAAGAGATGGGAGTTGCTGCCAAGTGCCAGATGAAGATTGGTTCATGTGATGGACTTGGGGGTGTGGGGACAAAGGCTTGAACTTTCAACTGGGTGGAGAAACCCCTGGGACTTCAGATTCAGGTTTCCCACAGCCGTACCAACATGGCTCTATTAATAAATTGGAAATTAGAGGAATGCTTTGCCTCGGACTCTGATTTAGTTTTAGATGCTATTTGGAACCCTGACACTAACCCGAATCTCTCATAAAACTCATCCAGCTACCCCGAGCCTCGGGGTGCTGTTCAGGGTCCTGAGCCCCAGCACCGTCCCGGCAACGGGTGGCGCGAAGACTCAGGGAAGATGGAGGAGAAAAAGCAAGCCGCCGGGGAATGGGTAGAGGACAAACCCATTATAGGGATCAGGATCCGCTATTCTCCCTCCCCGGAATTCGCGGCCGCCAGTCGGAGGCTCGGCGCAAACTGCCAGCCCCTGAGCCCCTCAATCGGAGTGGACCTTCCAAGGAGCAGTTGGGGGGCTGAGTCCTCCCCCCAAGCGAGCGTGGGAGCCTCACCTGGGCGCAGGGTCAGCCACGGCCCATGAGTGGAGGCAGCAGAAGATCACGCTCACAGGCTGGTCGGAAGGTGAGGGATCTCAGCCGCTGTCTCGCAGTCAATCGCTGATGGATCTCCACGACCAGTTCAGCCGCCTAACCGTAAGTTGGACGAATCCCCAATCGAGACCCGAAGCTACTAGATGGAACCTGGCCCAACCCACGTTCTCCTTCCCAAGGAAGCACCTGGGGCCCCAGTTGAGTGGGGACACAGCCTCTTTCCATACCGCGGCCAGCGGGACCCCGGGGGACCTTTACGCCGGGGCGAAGCCTACGTGGACCACCCTTCACCCCAAGCCACGGGCGACCCACCAGACCGGCCTAGGGAACCCATCCCTTTGGCAGCAGGGAGTGTGGAGACCGCAACCCCCGGCCCAGCTGCCAAGCCTCGGCATCGTGCCGCCGTGGCAAGCCCCACCTGGATGGGCTTTCTTTCCCGGAGTTGGTTGGGCGCAATGCACATGGGCGCCAGGGGCCACTCTGCCACCCAACCCTGCGCCAGGGTTTGGAATGGCGCAACCCGTGATGCCAGTTCCAGCCGCACAGCCCCAGCCGCAACCGCAGGGGCCCCTCCCCACCGATGGGGGTGCAGGCCAACAGGTGCAGCCGGGAGGAGGGCTAGTCGGAGGGCCCCCACAACAAGCCATCACTCAGCCGGTCACACGCATGCAAGCCGCCGCCCCGGGAGCCACCCTCCCGGTTCCGAGCCACGTTTGATGGGGATCCCAGGAAATTGGCCTATTTCCTCCACCAAGTGTGGGCTTATGTTGATGAGCAATTCCAGTCGGATAGACAGCTAATTGACAAGATAACTGAGGGAATGAACGAGGGGGAGGCAGCAGAGGGGGAGGCAGCAGAGTCGGTGGCAGAGCTCCATGATGAAGCGGCCCCAGAGCTAGATGATGTGGACGAGTTCATCCAACTAATGAGGGTCCGTTTCCACGAGGTGGGCCAACAAGTGGAAGCTGAAGAGCAGATCCAGGGGTTGAAGCAAGCGGGCCACCCGGTGAAAGTTAGTGTGGGAGTTCAGAAGAGCAGCTGGGAAAGTCCGAGACTGGCCCGAGCAGCTCCTAGTGCACACGTTCCACGGTGCCCTGGATCCAGACCTATAAGAGGCGTGTGAAATCCGAGGGGTCCCTTGCAGGATCCAAGAGTGGTACGCTACCGCCATCGCCTTGGATCACGTGATCCGTGGTCGGAAAAAACCTCCCGCAGATCGCCCGGCTCGAAGGCCTTTGGGACGCTGGGTTCCCCCAAGACAAGTTGCCGCCTCAAGCCCTGAATCAACGCAGGGCGTGAAGTGCTATCGGTGTGGTCAGTCCGGCCACAGGGCTGCCGAGTGCCTGGCGCCAGCCCCTGTTGCGCTGCCACGGGCCAGGCCAACCCCTGGGACCAGGAGGAAGCCCATGAAACCGCCGGAGCCGGGGTGCTTGGGACTCCAAGCGGAGGAGTCCCCTCCACCCTCTGACGATGCGGAGGCATCGCCAATGGAGGAATCGGCTCCGCGATGGGACGAAGGAGAAAGTGGCGAAGACGACCTGATGGTGAGTGAAGCCGTTTGCCCCTTCCTCATTAAGGCAAAAATGACAGTGCCGCGGATGGGGAAGGAGGGCACGGTAGATGCCATAATAGACACGGGCTGCTCGAGGTGTCTAATCAGCAAGGCAGTGGTGGATAAGCTAGGGATCAGCACCAGGCCCCTAGTGAACCCAATCAGCTTCCAACAATTGGACAGATCGCTGATCGGGGGGGGGCGCCACTCACCTCACCGAGTTGGTAGAATTACAGATGGGACACCACCACGAACTTATCCGGTTCATAGTCACCCCCAAGATGTCTGAAGCAATCATTCTGGGGCTCGCGTGGCTAGACAAGTGGACCCCCACCATAAAGTGGGAGGATGGGTACCAGAAGCTACACCTACACATTGGGCCTACACCCCCACTAGGGAAGCAGAGCAACCCGAGAGAGCCAACACCCCTGGACTCAAACCGTCTCCAGCTGGCAGCCCCGGCACTTGAAACCACGCCCCCAGGTTCCCAGCAGGTGCCAGCAGAATATCGGGACCTAGAGGGGGTATTTAGTGAAGAGGACTGTAACTACCTCTCCCCTCATCGGCCCACGGACTGCACGATAGAGTTTGAGCTGGGGGCTACGCTCCCAAAACCCAAAATGTATTCCATGACCCCAAAGGAACTAGGGGAGCTAAGGAAATACATCAATTTCAATTTGGAACGAGGGTTCATCCAACCGGCAAAGTCGAGGATCGCCGCCCCCGTACTCTTCAAAGAGAAGAAAGACGGGGGGGGGTCAGATTGTGCGTTGACTTTTGTGGGATCAATGCTGTGTGCATGCAAAACACCTACCCCCTCCCTCTCATGAAGGACTTGCTAAACCACTTGTCCAAGGACAAGATATTCACCAAGTTAGACTTGAGAAAAGCTTACTACCGCATAAGAATCAGGGAGGGGAATGAATGGAAGACCGCGTTCAACTGCCCATTGGGAAGTTTCCAATTCAGAGTCATGCCGTTTGGACTGCAAGGCCCCCCTGTGGTCTTCATGCAATACATCAACGAAATACTCCACCCCCATCTGTACAAGGGAATGCTTGTTTATTTGGATGACATTCTCATCTTCAGTGAAACGCTGGAGGAGCACGTGAAACTAGTGAGACAAGTCTTAAAGAAGCTTCTGGATGCCAAACTATACGCAAAACTTTCCAAGTGCGAATTCCATAAAACCTCCCTGGATTATTTGGGATACCGCATCTCCAGCGAGGGAATAGAAATGGACCCCAGAAAGGTGAAAGCAGTGCTAGATTGGCAGCCCCCACACCCTCGCATCTACCGGCAGTTCATCCCGTCCTTCGCCGAGGTGGCGCTGCCACTGACAGAACTGCTAAAGACCAGCCCGTCGCCCACAAAACCAAAGCCCAACCAGCCAATTGGTTGTACAATGGAATGTCAAAAGGCATTCGAAAGGCTGAAGCGACTCTTCGCCCAAGAACCAATCCTGCAGCACCCTGACCCAGACAGGCAGTTCATAATCCAGTTGGACACCAGCGACGTAGCGGTGGCGGCGGTGCTGTTACAGAGAGATGAGAAGGACCAACTCCTGCCGTGCGCATACGTTTTGAAAAAACTCACAGCCACTGAAAGGAGGTGGGCCATTTGGGAAAAAGAAGCATACGCCATTCACTGGGCGCTGCTTATGTGGAGACAATTCCTAGAAGGGGAAAAGGTACCGTTCAAGGTATGGACAGATCATAAAAACCTCAAGGCCTTGAAAACCCCCAGAAAGCTCTCACCCAAACAGGTGCGTTGGGCGCAATACTTCAGATGATTCAAATTCGAACTGAAGCTGGGAAAAACCTACTAGCTGATGCATTATCTAGAAAACCACAATATGACAGCCAAAGGGAGGAAGAGTTCCATTCGGTCATTCCCCCCCCTCGCCAGAGGAGCCAGCAGACACTCCTCCCCCAGAAGGGGAACTAGCTGCCCCTGTCTTCACCAGGGGCCAAGCCAGAAGACCAAGCGCACGAAGCCAGAACGAGTGGACCACAAAATTACAGGCCGCTCTGCCTAATGACCCCTGGCTCAGCGACAACAAGGAGATCCTGATGATGAGAGAAGGCTTAGCCTGGAAGGGTTCCAAGCTATATGTGCCTGCCAGCCTCAGGCTAGAAGTGCTCCAACGAAGTCACGACTCCAAGCTAGGAGGACATTTTGGGTTCCTCAAAACCCTCCACCTAACGCGACAGCAGTTTTGGTGACCAAAGATGAAATCCGAGGTGGAAGACTATGTGAAAAGTTGCACCACTTGCGCCACCAGAAAACATCGGCCAGGAAAACCGCCTGGACTGTTGCAGCAAGTGGCGAACCCCAGGAAACCCTGGGAAGAGATAGCCATGGATTTCATAGTGGAGCTCCTGGACAGTAAAGGGAACACCGTGATCTGGACTGTAATTGATTTGTTTTCCAAGCAAGCCCATTTCATTGCCTGCTCCGGACTTCCGTCAGCCAGACATCTAGCTAAACTGTTCCTCAAGCACATCTACCGCTTACATGAAGTCCCTAAAAGAATCATCTCAGACCGGGGTGTGCAATTCACTGCCAAGTTCTGGAGAGAATTCCTGCATGCAACTGGATCCACGCAAGGGCTCAGCTCGGCTTTCCATCCGAGTACAAATGGAGCCGTGGAACGGACGAACGCAATGGTGGAACAATACATCCGTTGCTATGTAGACTATCAGCAAGACAATTGGGCGGAACTGCTGCCTTTTGCAGAAGTAGCATACAACAACGCTGTCCACAGCAGCACTGGACTGACCCCTTCCCAGATCACCAGCGGCCAGGAGTTCGTACCAATGCCAGAACTGCCTACCAAAGCTCCCACTTCAATGTCCCTAACTGAGTGGATGGAAACACTGAAGAAAGGATGGGACAAGAGAGAGAGCGCTAACTGAAGTGGCAGAAGCCTATAAGAAGCAAGCAGACCGACACCGATCGGTCCAACCCCCCTTCCGAGTGGGGGATAAAGTTTTCCTATCCACTAAATACATCCGATTGAGAATGCCCAGCAAAAAGATGGGCCCAAAATTCTTAGGGCCTTTCCCCATAGTCAAGATTATCAACCCTTTCACTGTGCAGCCGGCATTGCCAAGAATATTGAGAAAAATCCACCCAGTATTCCATTGCAGCTTACTAAAACCAGTGACTAGGTCCAATATAAGACCCCAAACTCAACCACCACCTCCCCCTGTAGTCATACGAGGGGAGACACATTATGAAGTGAGAAAAAGCTGGGAAGGAAGAAGAGTTA
>QLTV01002665.1:70380-89200 GCA_003457575.1 Thermophis baileyi
CCGGAGAGAACGAGAGAGAGAGAGCGAGAGAGAGAGCAAGCGAGAGGCGGGAGGGGGAAGAAACTCTCGCGGGCTGCCTGAGCTGACAGCCAAACTTCTAGCCAGGCTCAGCGGCAGAAGCAGAGGAATGTGATGGAGCTACAAGTGTCAGGTAGGACGCGCGTCTCACGGCCCAACATGTTCCACCTGCCAGAAATGAGTCTCTGTGAGACTCGTCACGCCATCGCCGCGGCCTCGTGGAGCAGGCATCTGCAAGGCCTGTTGTGCCGTTGCATGCACCAATGGCAGCAGGACCCCAGCTGTGCCGGTATGATGAAGCTTGCGGCAGTCCTGCAGTTTGTGCATGCAACAGCACAACAAGCTTTGCTGAGTCCTGCTCCACGAGGCGGTGGCGGCAGGGAGGGGAGGCAGCGGCGATGGGACATCCAGTCCCACGCTCGCTGCCTACTGCACCCCCAAAATAATAAGCCCCCCCAATAATAAGGCCAAGGCCATATTTCGGGGTTCAAAAAAATATAAGCCCCTGTCTTATTTTCGGGGAAACACGGTATTACTTTAGCTGATTGATCATTATATATAGTTTTAACCACATTTATAAATTTCCCCCCAAAATCCATCATTTATCAGAATCAGATATAAATTTCCAATTCACATTATCGAAGGCCTTCAATAATGCCATTTGTTTCTCTGGATGTGCTTCATAATATTCCAGTGTATTTAAAATTGTTCGCATATTGTCTCTTATCTGTCTTTTCGGTAAAAATCCGTTTTGATCTATATGAATGAATTCATTCAATAATCTCTTCAGTCTTTCCGCCGTTATTGATGCAAAAATTTTATAGTCAGCATTCAGTAGAGAAATTGGTCTATAGTTCTTTATTTGCTGAAGGTCTACCTCTTCTTTGGGTATAAGAGTTATATATGCCTCTGACCATGAGTTCAGTATTTTAGCCTTTAACATTAAATCATTAAATACTTCCAATAATGTATTACTTAATACATCCTGTAAGGTTTTGTATAGTTCTGCTGGCAATCCGTCTGGACCCGGTGCTTTCCCATTCTTCTGCCTTTTAATTTCTTCTATCACTTCCACATTGTTATTCTCTCTTCTAGTCTTTTTTTAAAGTTCTCCGGTATTTTTGGTATTTCAGCTCTTTCCAAATATTGTTTTATCTTTCCATCTTCTACTACTTCTTGTTGATATAATTGCTTATAATAATTTTCCACTATTTTCTTCTTTTCTTTATTTTGATAATATATCTTTCCTTCGGAGTCTATCAATTGATTAATTACTGTTCTTTTTCTTTCTTCATTTTATAAGTCAACCAGCGCCCTGGTTTATTCGCATTTCAAAAAAGTTTTGTTTCATTGATTTTATTTTATAAGCTAATTCCTCATTTTCTATTATATTTATTTTGTGTCTTTGGAAGTCCATTTTTTCTTTAATCCTTTTATCTTGTGGATTTCTTTGTAATTCTGTTTCTAATTTTTTGAACTCCTCCTCCAACTTATTTTGTTTCTGTCTTATCTGTTTCTTTTGTTTTCCTAAATATGTCAGTGTTAAACCTCTAATATATGCTTTACAAGTGTCCCATACATTTTGTAGTGATGTATCTTCTTTTTTATTTTCTTGAGATTGAGATTGACTTAGAAAAGTGGAAAAAAATACAATTATCACCAATGGGAAGAATAGCTTTAATCAAAATGAACGTTTTGCCTAGAATTTTATTTCTATTTCAAATGATACCGATAAAATTGGAGAAAAAATACTTTGAAGGATTGAATAAAATAATATGGAAATATATATGGCAAGGGAAGAAGGCAAGA
Organism: Thermophis baileyi; assembly: GCA_003457575.1. Lineage (NCBI taxonomy): Eukaryota > Metazoa > Chordata > Lepidosauria > Squamata > Dipsadidae > Thermophis > Thermophis baileyi. Next base: position 72,208 of record QLTV01002665.1, read on the forward strand.
ATAAATGTTAAAATGTTTCAAGATACAAGACTTAGAGGGGGGTGGTTGGTCTACCGAACTGGGAGATTTATTATCAAGCGGTAGTGTTAACATGGTTGAAGGAATGGGTTTTATTGAGAAATGTAAGGTTGTTAACTTTGGAAGGACATGATTTGCAACTAGGATGGCATGCATTCTTATGGTACGGGAAAAATAGAATACACTCATATTTTCAGAGACACTACATAATTGTAGAAAATGCTTTTGGAAGCGTTCTTTTCAATGTCTTGTTCGTTTTTGTAGATTTATAATCCAGTTTCTTGTCTACTATCGCATTGAAATCTCCCAATACACATATGTCCTCATATTCATATTCTATTATTTTTCTATGCAGTTTCCCATAGAATTCCTCTTGATTGTCATTTGAGGAGCCGAGGTGGCGCAGTGGTTAGAGTGCAGCACTGCAGGCTACTTCAGCTGACTGCTAGCTGCAGTTCGGCGGTTCAAATCTCACCGGCTCAAGGTTGACTCAGCCTTCCATCCTTCTGAGGTGGGTAAAATGAGGACCCAGATTGTTGGGGGCAATATGCTAACTCTGTAAACCGCTTAGAGAGGGCTGTAAAGCACTATGAAGCGGTATATAAGTCTAAGTGCTATTTGGTGCATAAATTGCCACTAACAATATTTTCTTATAGTTCATTGTTATTTCCACCATCAATATTCTTCCTTCTTCATCTTCATATATCTGTTTTGACTGTATCTTTTCCTTTATATAGAGCCCAACTCCTCTTTTACTTTGATCCGCCAGTGTTGTATATAATTTCCCCAATTTTACTTGATCTAAATACTTATGTTGTTTTTTAATATGTACTTCTTGTAAACAAATAATCTCAAATTTTAGTTTTTCAAGTCTATGAAATATTCTTTTCCTTTTTATCGCCGAATTTAGTCCATTTATATTTATCGAAATTACTTTTATTTCTTCTTCCATATCTTCACTTATTTAAAGTTTTAGTTGCTCTAGTCACTCTTGTCTCTCTTTGTTCTTTTATCTCTTTATCTCGAGCTCCTTCTCTCGCTTCTTTTTCCTCTTCTTCTTTGGTCATCTCTTTTGATTGCTTTTCTTTCTCCTGTCTTCTGATCTGCCCTTCCTCCTTTGTTTTTTTATCTCTTCCATTCCAAAGTTTTGTTCGTAGAATTGCTCCGCCTTGTCCAGTGTATCTAGTCTATATCTCTGTTCTTGCCAAGTCAGCATTATTCCTTCTGGTATCAACCATCTGAAGCTCACTCTTTTTTTAATTAAACATCTAGTCAAAAATTGATACTCTTTTCTAATGTCTCTTACTCTTCTTGGAATTTGCTTCAATACTATCACCTCTTTACTTTTATATTTCATTGTTGCATTTCTTGCAGCTTGTAAATCTCTTCCACTTTTTTCTCTGTCATATCGGTTTTTTCTTCCACTTTCTGTACTCTTTCTTCTGTTTTTTCCATCATCTCTTTTACCTCCTTTACTTCTCCCTCTACTTTTTCTATCTTCTCATTTACTTTCTTTACTTCTTCTTTTACCTCTTTTATATCTTCATGCATTGCCTGTAACATATTTTTTAGTTCTGGGTTCATCTTTTCCTGATGTGATGATGTCTCTGCTGTTCTTTGTGTCCCAGGACTCGCTGCTGTTGTTGATGCATATGTTATCTTCTTCATTTTTATTTCTAACTTTAAACCACCAATTTTATAATCCAAGTCACGAATTTGTTTATCTTCGGGTTCTTGTTACCCTAATCCAATTTTTTATCAACCGTCTTCAGGTTCTTGATATCTTAATCCAATTAGGCTAAAAGCCAGCTTCAAAAAGAGGAGGCAGAGAAGAAGAAAGAGGAGGGGGAAAAAAGAATATGAAAAAATAAAAAAACAAAAAGCAACAAGCAGAAAAACAACAACCACCCCGATAATAAAAAGTATCCGAACAAAATAAAAACCGAAACATCCAAAAATTTAGCAAGTCTTGCAAGTATAAAAAAAAATACTCAAAAAGAAGCAAGAAAAATTTCTTCTCCAATCGAAAAAAAAAAGGAAAAAAAAAGAAAAAACCAGAAAGAAGAAAAAAAAAAAAAAAATAAATGCAAGCTTCATGCATATACCAGTAGGGACTGAGTTGGCAGTGACTAACAAGGGATCTTAAAAGAAAAAACCAGAAGGAAGAAAAATAAAAAGAAAATATATGCAGATAGAGAGATTCCAATAGTAATATAATCCTCATAAATCAAAAACCAGAAAAAAGAAAAAAAATATAATCCCTATAAATCAAAATCCCAAAAAGAAGAAAAATAGTTTCAATAATACTAATAAAAAAAATAAGAACAAAATTACCAGAGAATAATAATTTCTTCAAACTCCAAACATAAAGAATAAAAAGTCAAAATTAAAAACAACTATATTAATTCAGTCCTTGACTCTTTTTTCTTTTAAAAACACTTCACAGATGTAGAAAGTAAGAACAAACGCTATCTCCACGTTGTTTAGACTATTAAGAATGCCAAGGTCAGCCAAAAATTTCCTTTCTCCTTTTCTCTTCTTTTTTTTCTGCCACTAGATGGCACTGCAACTTAACTTTTGCCCAAAAAATTTCCACTTTAAAATAACAAAAAACCCAAAAAACCCCCAAATAATATAATACTAATTCCAATTTGCTTTCAACCCTTCTATAATTTAATCTTCATACTATTAGCTTATTCAATCAATTTCTTTCTTTTTTGGATCCTGGTTGTTTGCCGCTTGTTCTTAACACAAGGAGGGAGCCATTAAGTTCCGCCCCCCCCCCGGCTTTTCCTTGCCAAACTTTCCCTTAAACAATCTTCTTCAAAGGAAGAACCACTTAAATTCAGAGTCACTTTGTATACAAGACAAAATTAGATAGATCTCACCCAGATGATTCACACAGCTTTCTTTCTCCTTCCGAGAGGCCGCCCCAGCTATTGGCAGCTCACAATGGCTGCCTTCCAAGCCGTCCGGTCCAAAGCTTTTGGCTGGTATTCCAGGGGTTATGCGGCCCCCCCTATCTTTACCTGCCTGTGCTTTGCTTCTTTATCTTCGCTACAAGAAGACTATGGTCTAAAAAGACCCCAAAACCGACTTGAATTCAGCACTTTTCTCTGGAGCATTTCAGAGTTCCATGCTGTGCCGCTGCTAGCCACACTCCTCCTTCTTGATCTGTTAACGATCAACTTTTTGTGCAGCAGGAACCACAGCATCCCAGACACTGTTGAGAGAGATGTACTGTTTTCCTTTACGGTAAATCTCCCGTTTAAGAAGGGCCCACAAGTTCTCAATAGGGTTTAGGTCAGGTAAGGAAGGGGGCCATGTCATTATTCTTTCATCTTTAAGGACTTTACTGGCTAGCCACACAGTGGAGTACTTTGATGGATGTGATGGAGCATTGTCCTGCATAAAAATCATGGTCTTCTTGAAAGATGCAGACTTTTTCCTGTACCACTGCTTGAAGAAAGTGTCTTCTAAAATCTGGCAGTAGGTTTGGGAGTTGATTTTGAGTCTATCTTCAACCTGAAATGGTCCAACTAGTTCATCTTTAATAATACCAGCCTATACAAGTACCTTACTGGCGTCTGAGTCGAAGTGAAGCTCTGTGCCCATTACTGATCCAGCCACAGGCCCATCCATCTGGTCCTCCAAGAGTCACTCTCATCTTGTCAGTACATAAAATCTTTGAAAAATCTGTCTTCAGATATTTCTTGGTCCAGTTTTGCCATTTCAACTGATGTGTCTTGTTCAGTGGTGGTCAGGTTTCAAACTTCCTGACCTTGGCCATGTCTCTGAAAACTGAACACCTTGTACTTCTGGGCAGGTAGGTTGCAGTTCTGAATATGACAGCACTGGAGGATAATGGGTTCCTGGTAGCGTCATGTTTGATTCTTCTCAAATCTTTGGCAGTTAATTTGCATCTTTTTTTCTCAACACGTTTCTTGTGACCCTGTTGACTATTTGCAACAAAATGTTTGATAGTTCTGTGATCGCACCCTTAGCAATTTCAAGAGTGCTGCATCCCACTGAAAAACTTTTTACAATTTTTGACTTTTCAGTCTCAGTTAAATCTCTTTTCTAGCCCATTTCGCCTGAGGAAAAGAAGCTGCCTAATAATTAGGCACACATTGATACAGGGTGTTGATCTCCTTAGACCATACCCTCCCTCATTACACAAATATACATCACCTGATATGCTTATCTCCAATAAGCATTCAAGTTTATGCAGCTTGAAGATGGAAATAGGCATAAAAAAGATGATATGGTCAAAATACTTGCCTAATAATTGTACACAGTGTATGAAAAAGGTGTTTCTCCAGGTAATGGTTTTTAAAAATTTTGTTGTCAGTTGTCATACTCACACCTGAGTATCATCTCATTGATGAAATATTGATGACTTTATTTTCCCCTTCCAATAAAATGATAATCCTAGATGTTCGTATACTTTTGTCACATACAAATCACAACTTTGGATCATTTTCGTCAATAAATTGAACAAGTATAATGTTTTGACTCATTTTTAATTGGCTTCTCTTTATCTAGTTTTAGTACTTATGGGGAGAACAGATCATATTCACAGAGAAATAAATACAGAAGTGTGAGCAAGATCTTCCACTGACTTCAGATATCCATCAAATTCTGAGGACAAACCAGCCTAATATTTTTCTTATATTTGTCAAGAAAAAGAAGTGAAAATTTTTACTTACATTGATCACAGGAGGAAGTATATGACCAGTTTTATCCTATTTAGAACTCTTCAAATATACAAAATGGATCAGGTTCAAACTTATTAGGGTGTTAATGGGTTCCCTTGTACATGGGGACATGACATAATGTAACACCCACATTTTTCTGCTCTGAGTGCTTAAGATTATGTATATATACCATTCTAAAGATAACTGTAAATCTTCTTAGATTAACTAAGATTGGAAAATGTCTCCATCTGTAGTCTAGTTTTGAACTTTCAACAGCCAGACATAAAGTGGAAAGTAACCTACTGAAATCCCACAAAGAAAATGAGAGCAAAACAGTTAACAACACATTAACTTTTCATATTTAAATAAGAAAGCACATAAACTAACCATTTTCAGTTCTGTTATTTCAGGTAGCTGCTGTTCAGCTTTCACTATAAACTGGTCATCCTCTTCTTCTTCTTTATCTATAATAACATTTGATACTATTTTGGCACTGCCATTTCTATAAGAAAATAAGAACAGAACAATAATTCAGATATTAAGTTGTCATAGATAATCATTTTTAAGGCAGAAAATAAACCTTTCTTCCAAACCAGGCTCTTTCTAAAAAGCTGTAAAATTAAAGGATACAACCTCCTAAAGTGGAAATTTGAGGGAAATTCAAAACATACTATTTTATTCTCAAAACACCCCTCCCCCCCATTTTAAGAACATCTGGCAAAGTGGAGTAAAGGAAGATCTGCATGTCTGAAGTAGCTGAGTCAAACTACATTTTCCTTGCAGTACAATTTGTAAACTTTTACCATTTTAATTATTGTAAGGATCGCCTCTACGTCTAACTTAAGAAAGCGAGAACTTCTGAGCCAATGTAGTTCAAAAGGATCTTTTATTAAGCAGAAGTGAAAGCAGTCCATTCAAAGCAACGTCTGAATACCCTTAGGCAACGCAGGTAGAGTTAAAGCAGTAGAGACCCCTCCCATTAGCCAGAATGCAGATTCTAGCCAATACACAAGTGTGAAAATGTTTTCTTTATCAACTGCTCTGGGAACCGGATAAACATACATTTCTCTGACCATCTTCTGTTATCCATTGAAGTGAAACATCCCACATTGCCCCTCATAAACCTTCTCCAAAAGTGAAGAGATCTCAGGATGCTTGGCGCCCGGGTATGAGTTGTAAATCGTCAATTGACACAGGCAATGCTAATAAATCAAACCCAGGGCCCCCCCTTCTCTCAACTGAATGGCACGATCACTCTTTGGGATCTGACACTTATCATAATTGTCACATATGAATGACCTAGACTGGACTCCTCTCCAAAAAACTGAAACCAAACCAAGCACTTATTCAGAGTCTTCTGTCTGCTACTGCACTGGGACATGGTAGTTTTCTACCTGCCTTGAATAACCCTCACCTTGTGCAAGTGGATGCCAGCAAAATGCTAGCAGCCCTAGACTCATAAAATTGATTTCTCATCTGTCAACATGGAATTGGTAGTTTCTTGTAACTTTGTAAATAAAAAAGTTATGTTTCTGACAGTTTCAAACTTAACAAGTCACAGTTGATAAAACTAATCTATATAAATAAAAATGTAAATGTTCATTTGTTCAAAATCTTAAATCTCCGAAAGTTCTTCACCGATTGCTTTGAAATTTTGACACAACGTTGTATTCGAATACGCGCATGTTTTTATATACCTATATTATATACATGTCACACCTGTGACAGGTAACAACATGTTTTTGTGAAAAGGGGCGTTGGTCTTACCTGATACGCCTCTTCTCCGAGTAGTGGATATAGCAGCCAGGAATGGGTTAAATCCGTCTGCTCTCTGATTGGACTGAGTAGGTCAGAGCTGTTCAGGTCCCGCCCTTGTCACTATGCTTGACAGCTTGAAACGAAGACGCGAAGCAACAGACTCCGGTGTGTCAAATTCAATTAAGATCACTCTCCTGAAACCGAAGCCAACAGTAGGCGTTGACTACTCCTGGGGGGGGGCTGGCTGCTGTATCCACTACTCAGAGAAGAGGCGTATCAGATAAGACCAACGCCCCTTCTCCCTCAAGGTGGATATAGCAGCCAGGAATGGGACATATCAAAGCTGGCTGTCCACACAGGCAGGTGACCTAGGTAGCCCTACTGTTGCTGAGGCCTTAATCATGAACGACTTGTTGCAGTAGTCTCCTCCCAAACGCGGTGTCAGCCGATGCATACACATCCACTTTATAGTGACGCACAAAGGGGGATGGAGTAGACCATGTAGCAGCCCGGCAAACTTCTTCAAGCGACGCTTGTGTTGCCCATGCCGCCGACGTAGCTGCACTCCTAGTCGAGTGTGCTGTGATACGGTGTGGTATCGGTAACGAGTTCAGTTCGTACGCCCTCGCAATTGTAGAACATATCCAACGTCCAACCGTGGACGGAGTGACCTTATGGCCCATCGATGAAGGTTGGAAGGAGATAAACAGAGATTCAGATTTGCGAAAACTTTTAGTCCTCCTGATGTAAATGCGTCGCCACCACTTGTCGCCGTAACGTGTTTGGGCTAAGACCTCTGTCCAAGCAGTCTTGTAGGAACTCAAGAACATCGTTCACAGACGCCGTTGATGGAACAATATCAGCTTTCTCACACCACCCGCAAAAGAATCACCACGTAGCGTCATAGATGCGGGTGGTAGACGTTCGGCGAAACGCTTGCATCGTGGCGATGACCCTGGATGAATGTTTGGCTTTGCTCAGAGTGAACCGCTCAAGCACCATGCGGTCATTTTGAACCACTAGGTGTCCGGGTGGTTCAAGGCTCCCTGGCTGAGTGAGTCCGGCCGAGGAGGAACCCTCCAGGGCGGAGCGGTGGAGAGGCTCATCAAGTCCGCGAACCATGGCCTGCGAGGCCAGCAAGGGGCGACTAGAATCACTTTCGCCCCCTCCTCCAGAATCTTGCGCACGACCCTCGGGATCAGGGGAAGCGGTGGGAAAGCGTAGAGGAGGCCTTTGGGCCATGCTATCCGTAGGGCGTTCGTACCTATCGCCCCTGGGGTCGCGAACCGAGTTACAAACTTGTCGAGATGGGCATTGGTCGGAGTAGTGAAGAGATCGACCTCTGGGAGGCCAAAGATGTTCGCCATCTCCCGAAACAGATCCGGGTGCAAGCGCCATTCGGCATGGTCCACCGAGGCTCGGCTGAGCCAATCCGCTTGGACATTTGCTACGCCGGATATGTGGTCAGCCCGAAGGGAAGGAAGATGTTGCTCCCCCCCCCAAGAGCGATCTGACACGCCTCGTTCATCAAAGACTTGGACTTGGTGCCGCCCTGGCGGTTGACGTGCGCCTTGGCAGCAATATTGTCGGTCATAATTAATACATGATGGTCGGATATTGCATGGGAAAAATGGCGGAGGGCAAGATGAATAGCCCGAAGTTCCAGCCAATTGATGCTTTTCTCGCGATCCCACACATTCCATTGACCTTGCACCATCTGAGTGTCCATGTGAGCTCCCCAGCCAGTCAGGCTCGCATTGGTCGTGATGACTAGGTGCTCGGGCTCCCGAAACGAGCTGCCCCTAGCAATTGCTGTGGAGTTCCACCATGCCAGAGACGAGATGACAGTCGTCGGCAGCTGAACCCTGACTGGGGAAGTGCCCCTGCCAGACTTCTAAAAAGGCAAGAGGAACCATTGGAGCTCGCGGGAATGGACACGGGCCCATGGCACTATTGCAAAGGTGGACACCATCTTCCCAAGCAAGCTAGCCAGTGTCGCTAAGGACGCCAACCTCTCTCTTGAGATGGTAACTACCAGGTCCTGTATGCTAGTCTGTCTGTCTGGAGACAGGTAGACCATACCTTGGGCTGAATTGATAATGGCCCCCAAATGTAGGATTCTAGTGGACTCCAAATAGCACTGGACACGCACGGGCAGAGCCCTTAGAGAGGCCGCAAGGGCCGCCAGCAATTTTGTGAATACCCTAGGGGCCGATGACAGGCCGAATGGCATGGCCCTATATTGGAAATGAGACCCGTTAAATTGGAATCTCAAGTATTGCCGATGGAGCGGATCAATCGGCACACATAAGTAAGCCTCTGTGAGGTCAATCGAAGTGAGGAAGTTGCCCTTTCTAACACCCTCCAAAATGGTGGACAGTGAGTGCATTTTAAACCGTCTATAGATGACATAACAGTTAAGCCGTTTCAGATCCAGAACCGCTCTCCATCCCAGGGGTGGGTTCCACTTACCTTCCCCACCGGTTCGCATCACGATGTTTTGCATGCGCGCGCTCCCTCCGCTCGCACGCGCGCGCGTTCCCTCGGGCAATTTGGCTTCCACACATGCTCAGTAGCTTCAATCAGCCCGAAACACAGCTGAGGAGCTGATCAGCTGTGCTTCGGGCAAAGGAATAATGGTCAGTATAAATCCAGGGGCGGGCGGAAGGGCCCTTTTTCAAGCAGCAGAAGAGGAAAAACCTCCCAAACAGTAACACGGACCGGCACCGACCGAACCGGATCCATGACATCACCAGCGGGTCGCTAACGGTTCGGGCAATCCAGTCCGAACCGGGAGGAACCCACCCCTGCTCCATCCCCCCGAGGACTTGGGAACCACGAACAATATCGAGTAGAATCCTTGTCCGTGTTGATCCTCAGGGACGGCCTCGATGGCATGGATATCCAGCAAGTGCTGAATAGCTGTCTCCATGAGGATCATCTTGGCCGACACCCAGGACACTGGACACCGGATACAAAACCTCGGGGGAATGGAGCGCAATTCTAGAGATAGACCGGATTGAATGGTCTGTCTAACCCAAGCGTCCGAAGTGGACTCTCCCCATCGGTCCGCAAAATAGGCCAGTCGGCCTCCGATGGGGTGCTCGGGAATGCACTCACTGGGGACGTCGGAATGAACGACTTCCTCCCCCTCGAAAGGGCCGTTTACCTCTGAAGGGGCGACCCCGATCCACTCAGTCGGAGCGAGGCCTCTGTCGCTGACCCATATTGGCGTATGCCCCCCGGGCGAAATTACCCGTACCCGGAGATCGGTAAGATGGGCGACGGTAGTATGGCGACGGTCTCGAGTCCCCGCGTCTGGAGATTGAAGATAGAATCTTGCAACGATCTTTAGTCTCTGTCAACAGCGGCTCCGGGCAATTGCCAAATAAATGCTCCCCGTCGAAGGTAGTTGTCGCCAACCGCCACTTATGGCGGGCGTCTGCCTGCCAAGATTTGAGCCACAGCATCCGCCGTGCTGCTATTGCCGCCCCAATTGACTTAGATGCAAACCGAGCCACGTTCAGCGTGGCATCCGCAGTCAGTTGTGCCGCCGCAATCAGCTTGTTGATATCTTGCCGTAAGCACACATCAGTGGAAGGTGTAGTCTCCAGAAGCTGACGAAGCCAAATTAAAGATGCTCGAGAAAAAAATAACGCCGTGGTAGATGAGCGAACAGCCCACACTGCAGCTTGATGTGCCTGTTGTAAGGACTGTTCTGACCTACGGTCCTCTGGCCGTAATGCTTCTGCCGGTTCACCGGGCATGGCCGAAGAGTTATATAGGGCCAGCACCGGTGCGTCGATAGGAGGAACCTGAAGAAACTTGGCCAAGTCAGGGGCCACATTATACAGGCGTCTCTCCGAGGCTGATGGATTGGGCCCCGCACCCGGAGCCGACCATTGACGAGTAATAAGATCGACAAAGAGTTTTGGAGATGGCACCACCTCCTCCTCAGAGGTTCGCTCCAGGAACAGGGGATCGGTGAGGTCCTGGGGCGATTGTTGCTCCGGTTCAGAGGATGCTGGAGCCAGGCCGGCCGCTATTTTCGCCTTGTGCAGGAGCGACCGAAACAAGTGGAATGGGAACAGGCCCGTTACAGATGGTTGTTCCAGCGGCCTGCTATCATCCTCCGACAGCTCCAGTTCGGAATCCTCTGCAGCTTCGGAAACCTGAGATCTATCATCTTGGGAGTAGTGGTCCAAACCCTGCTCATAGTCAACCTGATGGTAAATTGGCGGAACCGATTAGTCATATTGTCGGTGACTGAGACGGCCAGCCCTGTCGCAATAATAGTCGTGCCGGGACTGTTGGAGGCCTTCGGCGATGCCTTGGTGAATCGCTTCTTGCACGATCGCCCGCATATCCTCCGGTAAAGTAGGGCGGCTTTCCTCCGCAGGCCTCAGGCCAGCGGCCATAGGAGTGAAGGTTGCCTCCGGAGTGGGTCTATGTCTGGCCCCAGGAGCAGATGTACGCTCCGATAGGGGAAGAAATGCAGAGCCAGCTCCCCAAAGCTCTGTATTGGAACTAGGCACTACCGAATCCAGGCGAGAGGTGCCTACTCCAGGTGCTGCTGACACTGCACTAGCTGACGTAGAATGCTCTGCGCGTTCGAGTTCACGCTGTGCCGCCTTGTCATATAGCTTATCAAGCTTGTTGTGGCGACGGCGCTCTGCGGAAGTTAGTGATTTGGAAGCACTAGATGACGAGGATTCACCTCTTGCCGCCCGTGAAGAGCGAGTAGATTCCCCCGATTTGCAGCGGGTTCTCTGACCTTTGCCAGAGCCAGCTTTGTCAATAGAGGGCGCCTTGGATGGCATGTTGATGTTTAACGGTCAGGTGGTGATTCAGACCTCCCACTAGGCAGTGTAGTGCTGGCCAGATATTCTGAAGCCCAATAAGGCTAATTACAATTTAGCCGTGCTCTGGTGAAGCATGGCCACGTGACAGCATAGGCAGCTTAGATAGCCTAGTTTCAGCCAAATCGCCCCTGTAATCTGGCCCGTCAGCCGTGCCCTGGTGAGGCTTGGCGATAATGATAAGCCGTGCCCTTGTGGGGCGTGGCACAGCCTGTCCCCTTTGCCGTGCCTTTGTGGGGCGTGGCTTAGCTCGCCTGGCTGTGAAGGTTGGCAGCTATTTCCCTGGGGTGGCTATTCAGGAAGGCTGTCACACCCTTCCTAGAGACAGTTAATTCTCTTTATAACTTTTTATAACTGGAGAGAATATCTCCCCTTGCTGCCTGAGAGGATTTTCCACAGGGAGGGACTGCCACTCCCTTCTGCTTGTGCCCAAAACCAGAGGGGTGTAGAAGTTGAAAATACCCCTCCTGGGATGGAGCACTCAGTGGAGCAGTTGCCAAGTGACTATTTCTCCATTGAATGATAAACGGCACGAGAAACGGCAAGAGAAACGGTTCAAAGAAAAATAGATGTCATTTTAAAATAAGCCTCGTCCTTCGTGCTGAAATAGGCTTGAAAATGGCCGCCAGCACTTCAAATGGCTGGCGCAACTGCCGATGCCTTCAGAGATGATAATTATGTCTTCTGACAGCCCGATTTATGAGGGCTGCCAAGGGCCGAAGCCCACCAGCCCTTCTTCCAGGCTAAGCCGACGATCAGATGCCCAATAAATCAAGCCGAAATTATCAGCAGAAGCAGCGATCGTAAATGTCTGCTTAGAGTCAAATTGACAGGCTGCCTGGAGCAGGCAGCGTGCTCGCACCCCAAACTCATAGTTTGAAGAATGTAACCATCCGAAGCAGTAGGTAATCAGAATGACTATTACTAACTAACTGATTCAAGTCAGGGCTACCAAGGTGGAATAACAACCAGGAAAAGGTTAATGGTACAGGAGAAAGATTTGACACATCCGTCCTCGCTGAGCGACTGAGTGAAAAAGCTGTCAAGCATAGTGACAAGGGCGGGACATGAACAGCTTTGACAGACTCAGTCCAATCAGAGAGCAGACGGATTTAACCCATTCCTGGCTGCTATATCCACCTTGAGGGAGAAACAGCGCCATCTGTTGGACATAAAAGCAACACACACTATACTAAATATGTTATGATTCCATTTCAATATTTCTGATTTACGATCCATTTACGATTTCCACATTTCCAATATAAATCGCACATGGCTGAAGATATTTTCCATCGAATACACAAGGAAAATTCAAATATGAACATGCATTTCACAGCAGAATTCTACAACGAAGCCATTTATCATTTCCACATTTCCAATATAAATCGCACATGGCTGAAGATATTTTCCGTCGAATACACAAGGAAAATTCAAATATGAACATGCATTTCACAGCAGAATTCTAGAACGAAGCATTGATAATGATTGAAGATTTCTGCTTAGAAATCGCGAAAAAAGTTCTCAATCAATTGGGAATGTCATCACCAAATCGATCTGCTGCTGCTTCGTTTGATGTAGAATTGGGTCTTAAACAAAATTACAACACGGGTGATCTTTTGTCATATGTGTAATCAAATATTCCTAAGCTAACGCTTGAGCAAAAAGGCATTTACGATCAAATAATGCAAACTGTCAATAACGGGCTGAAATACTCTACTTTGTGGCGACACGTAAAGATGTTAAAATTAACTACAAATATGCGTCTCCAGCTGCAAAACGATCGATCAGCTGAGATATTCTCACATCAATTGCTTTAAATTGGGGCCGGTTGATCTGACCTCAGGAAGAATTTCATTGCCTCATAACTTCTGCAATTTAGTGACGTCAAAAGAAGAATTGGGTGAAAAAGTATTTTCCAATATTCAAACCAATTATAAGAATCACGATTGGCTGAGTGATCGAGCTATTCTTGCACCCAAGAACCAACGGATATGCCATTTCAATTTAAGAGATTACAATTCCCAATTCAATTGGCGTTTGCAATCACGATCAACAAAGCTCAAGGCCAATCTTTAGAATTGTGCGGTTTACATCTACACACGGATTGCTTCTCACATGGACAATTATATGTTGCGTGTTCCAGAGTCGGCAAACCAGACAATCTCTATATCTGCACAGACAATGGAACAACAAAAAATATTGTATACCCACAAGCATTGTGAAATTAAACATATTACAAACATGCGCTTTCTCTTTTCTTTTTTTTCCACTTAAACTGATTCCACTTAACCTGACTGAGCCACAGCAACGCATGGCTGGATACAACTAGTTATAAATATATTTAAAAATGGAAACACAAAAGTATTAATAGAAGTAGAAGAACTTACTACTTTATGAGTTATAATACTAAGGGGGCTATTTTTATCCCCCCTTCACCTATGGTTAGTATTTTTTTATGATATTTATTACTGTGATGCTTTAGATTTTTATTTGTTTTTTAATTGACTGTTTTATTTATTACATGCTGCCCAGAGTTGCTTTTGGTGAGATGGGCGTCTATATAAACTCCTTGCAGAGTAGCAGAGTTACATGAATGAACAAAGGTGTACCCATAACTGTCTGCTGGGTATACCATTTAGCATAACTCATAGCATTCTGGACCAGCTACAACTTCCAAGTGCTTTTGAAGAGCAGGAGCTAAAGGTCTTGTGTTGACAAGAGTGGGATTTAAAACCTAGAACAACAGGATTGGAAGGGAACTTGGACATCTTCTAGTCCAATTCCTTGCTCAAGCAGGACACCTTATACCATTCCAGACAAATGGTTGTCCAAGAATTTCAATAGCATAGTTTTCAATAGTTTTCAATAGTTCTGAATAGAGGTATCAAACAAGTTTATAAATTGAGGGCATTTCCTGATGATCTGGTCATATTTTTACAGGACCCAAAAAATAATATAGAATATTTGATGAGGAAATTAAATGAGATTGGGGCTTTGGCAGGTTTCAAAATAAACAAACAGAAAACAACAATATTGATTAACAATATGTCTTCTCAGGACAGTGATATATTGATCAAAAAGTTGGGTTTTAGGGTTGAGAAAAAGGTGAAATACTTAGGGGTTATGTTGATAAATACAATATAAAAATGTTTCAAAATAATTACCTCCCTCTTTGGAGGGATATTAAGCAGGACTTACAAAGATGGGACAAATTGCACCTATCTCTATGGGGTAGAATCTCTGTAATCAAGATGAATATTTTACCAAAGATGGTTTTTTTATTCCAGACGTTACCAATACTTGCAACCGTTAGTCCATTTAAACAATAGCTGAAGGATATTTCTAAGTTCATATGGCAAGGGAAAAAAACCAAGAATTAGATATAAGCTACTGCAAGATGCTAAGGAAAGAGGGAGCTTGGGTCTACCAGACCTGAAACTGTATTTTGATGCATGCTGTCTGGCCTGGTTAAAAGAATGGATGAACCTCCAGAATAAGAGGTTATTTGAATTAGAGGGTCATGAATTAAGGTTTTGATGGCACAGCTATTTATGGTATGATAAAATAAAAGTTAATGGTTATTTTAATAATCACTTTGTTAGACGTGCCATACAAAGAGTTTGGAATAACTATAAAACAAGGCTCTCTACGAAGTTGCCTGTTTGGGTATCACCCCAGGAAGCTTTTTTTTTTTTAAAAGAAATGGTGGCGAAGCCAGACTGATTGACGTATGGCAAAATTTTATTTTTCAACTCGGGTGACCCAATACTAAAGCCGAGGGGAAAACTTGAATCAGAAGGTTATGTTTGCCATTGGCTTACTTACCAACAACTGAAAGAAAGATTTAAATTGGATAAAAAGAGTTATGGGTTTGATTTTGTTAAAAATGAATTGAAAATTTTATTGTGTGGAAATGATGAACATATTATTGCTAAGATTTATAAAATGTTATTGAAACTGAATTTGGAAAATGAACATGTAAAACATTGTATGATTCAGTGGGCAAGGAATTTTGGATATAATGTGATGCTTGAACAATGGGAAAATATGTGGATGAAGGGTTTAAAATTTACACTAAATTATAATTTAAAAGAAAAATTTTATAAGATGATGTATCGCTGGTATTTAACACCAGATAAGCTATCTAAGATGGTAAAGGTATGTCTAATGAATGTTGGAAGTGTAAAAGTAAAGAAGGGACTTTCTATCATTTATGATGGACATGTGATAAAGCAAAAAAAATTCTGGACGATGATTCATATTTCAATACAGAAAATTCTGAAAATGACGATAAAGATGAAACCAGAAACTTTCCTTTTGGGTCTAATGGAAAAAGATTTGGAGAAAAAGTTTGGAACTTTGATACTATATTTGTTGATTTATCTCCTCTATTCTTTACTCTACTTCTTCTGAATTCTCTTCTATTGTCTGAATTTTTTTGTTCATTTTCCATTATCATTTGCTGGAGATTTCCTGGTCTCACATCTGTATCGTGCATCAGTTCCATCATCTCCCTATGGTTCCTTGTTATAGTTTCCTGGATACCTTGAAGCATTAATAGTATTTCCATTTGGGATATATTTGTACTTCCTTGTTGTAACATTTTATTTTATTTTAGTGGGCTAAAAGTTATTCAGTAATCCATCCAAGTCCCAATATCCCAAGTGTCCAAAAACATCAAAAAGCCAATATTAGAAGAATTTGCTCAGTCCCTGAACTGTTCCTCAAAATCCACTGTGTTTGTAATCCTCAAAGTCTGCCATTTTTCTCCCTCTGAATTATTCAAATTTGTAGGTCTTGTTTAATTTTTCTTCTTTTGTCTTGTAAAATATTCTATCAAATAGTATTTGTAATCCAGAATGGCCCACCAAATTTCCCCATGTCTCATTAATTCACAGAATCAGGTGTTCAGTTTCAAGGGCAATTCCTATTGTTTATAGTCCACACTACTTTGAGAGATTTCAAAAGGCTCACCCGTTGCTCCTATGCTGCCAGAAAACAAGTAGATAGAAAAGGGAAAACAAAAAGACGGCCTTCCAGATGTTGTTTGTCTTTCACTTTGTTTCTCTTCTTATCAATCCTGACTTCCCTTTCTTTTTTATCAACTCTGACTCCCCCCCCCCAGGTCCTTTCCAACCATAT
Source organism: Thermophis baileyi (assembly GCA_003457575.1). Lineage (NCBI taxonomy): Eukaryota > Metazoa > Chordata > Lepidosauria > Squamata > Dipsadidae > Thermophis > Thermophis baileyi. The sequence goes on from QLTV01002665.1 coordinate 88,682, forward strand.
AATAATATAGTATCTTCTTTGGCCAGTAGATGGCATCCCAAATCTAATTTTCAGTACCAAAACGAGACGAAAGAAGGATCTTACCGAGTACTTTTATGGAAATGGTACAAGAACTGAATATAAAAGATACATGGAGACAGTTACACCCGGGAATGAAACAATATACCTTCTACTCACATCCACACAATTCCTGGTCACGCATAGATATGGCTTGGATGGGCCCAGATACGATAAATAATCTGGAAAGTATAGAAATATTACCGAACACATGGGCAGACCACAATCCGTTATTAATACATTGGAAAGGTCAGAGGAAAAAGGGTCGTTGGACATTAAATTAGAGAATTTTGAAAGAAAAGCAGTACGTAGAAATGATGGAAAAGGAATTACATAATTTTTATAAGGTGAATAAAAAAGAACATACGACACTACAAAATATGTGGGATACAACTAAGGCGAATATAAGAGGGATTTCGATAGCGTACATAGCTAGAAAAAATAAAGAAAGATGGGAAAAAC
>QLTV01002665.1:95267-108712 GCA_003457575.1 Thermophis baileyi
TCCTTCCTTCCCCTCTTCCCCTCGTTTTCTTTGTGTTTCCTCTTTCCCTTTCTCCTTTCCTGTCCCTTCTTGAATGCTCAAATGCAAAAGAGGAAACATTTCTCCTTTTGTTTTGTTTTTAGTGTCAACCCTGAACTGAACCTGGCTGAAGCCATCTTGGAGGCTTCAGGGTTGCCACACAGCAGTGGGAGCGGGAAAATAGTTAGGTGGGGTTTTGTAGCCAAAACAATAAAGTTTTCCTGTGGGAACCAAAGACATTCTCATAGGTGGCTGGCCAGAGGAGGCGCAAGTAACCCAACAACCGGCCAGCACCTGGATTGGACAGCATGACCAGTGACTTGGGGGGGGAAGGGAACACTTTTACTTTTAATTAGGTGAAGGCCGTGGGAAAGCTCAGTCGGCTTTCACCAGTTTGTTCCAATATGATGTATCCAATAAACTGTTCTTTGAAGAGCTTGGGTGCCTCGAAGTTTGCTTTCTACGGGTGCATTACTTGGAACACTGAAAGCAAGCCTACTCTCCTTTAATTTCAAATTCTCTGATAGAATCGGAGCCACTCTCTGGAGTCCTGAGCCCCGACTGCTCACCCGGTCTTCCGCGGGGAGCAGCAAAGACTCAGGGAAGATTGTGATGATGGAGAAGAGGAGGAAATTGAGGTCGCTGCTGCTGCCTCCATGGAGGCTGCACAGCCCCCACTGAGACCCAGTGGGTGGCCAAAGCGGTGGCTGAGATCGCTTTCCAGATGACGACCCGGCCGAAAGTCCCGGCCGAATGACCAGCCACCGGGGATCTCTACCAAGCCGAGGAAGACTTCAGGTTCAGAAGCTCGGTCCAAGGCTTGGTGGGCGACCTGCAAGTGACCTGGACATGGGAGTTGATGACCACCGTCCATGAATGAAGGGCGAAGGGACCCCTGGAGTTGGATGAGTCCGGGGACTGCAAATATCGGACAGCAGTCCACAGCCAGACCCCGGAGGGCTGCCAGAGAGGTTTGACAGGTTGAGCTTGGAGAGCCTGGAGTGAGCACGCCAGGTTGAGCAGACCTGGGTGATCCTGACCCAGCCAACCTTGACATTCCCTCCCCCCAGAGATCAAGCCTCGTCCCAGCAACTCGAGCGGCTAGCCCTCTGCCAGCACCATCATCGCAGTCAAGACCACGGAGCAGCCCACTGAGGCAATGCTGAGTGGGTACCCCGTTGGGTCACCCACCACCCCAGCCGGGATTACAGGCACCTCCTGGATGGGCATACTACCCCGGACATGGCTGGGTCCAAGCACAGTGGGCTCCCCCGCTGCCACTGCCACCACAGCTGGCTCCACTGCCTTGCCCCTCCACCGGCTCACCTGGCCCATCCACCCCAGATCAGAGCCGCTTTGAACGGGGACTCCAAGAAGTTGGCCTTTTTCATTAACCAAGTGTGGGCTCACATCGATGATTATGACCCCAACTATATCTCTGATAAGGCTATGGTGCGAGTGGTAAACGCCTGCCTGGAAGGGGAAGCGGCCAAGTGGGTGAACCAGCTCTATGACAAAGATGCATCGGAGCTGGGGAACATTGTCTTCCTGCAAGAACTGAGATCCAGATTCGAGGATGAATCCCAGACCCAGGAAGCTGAGGTGACATTAAGCAGAGAGGTCGTCCGGACAAGGGGTATGTTAAAGGAGTTCAGCAGAATTGCGGGAAAGTTGCAGCGATGGCCCAAGCGACTTCTGGTCCACTTTTTCAAAGAGGACTGGACCCAGAACTGCTCCAAACATGTGTCTGCCAAGGAGTCCCAGACTGCATCCATGAGTGGTACCAAATGGCAGTGGCCATGGACCTCGAACTCAACTGGCAAAAGAAGCACGGACCAGCCGAGAAGAAACCAAAGAGCCAGATCGAAAAACACCAGCTGGGTCGTCGGTCTAGCCCCCACCAAGATGAGGAGCAACCGATGGGACCTCCCGGGCAACCCATCAAATGCTTCCGCTGCGGCCAGCAAGGCCACCGAGTGGCTGAATGCCTGGCTCCAGCCCCTATGCCAAAAGGAAAAACTCCAGAGCCAGCAAAGCCAAAAAAAATCTGATGGGCCAACACTGGGACCTCATCCGCTTCATCGTGGCGCCAAAAATGACGGAAGCGATGATTCTAGGACTGGCTTGGCTAGACAAATGGGGCCCCACCATCTGGTGGGAAGGGGGCAACAGAAAACTGAGGTTGGGAGTGGGTCCCATCCCTCCCCCACAACACAACCATGGGAAGCCCTGACCAATAGCTAAACGTCACTAAATGAGACAAGAAAGCCAAAACCACATCGGATCAAACCCCAGGAACACCCCAAAACGTCAGGGAGTACCAGGACCTAGCAGGGGTTTTCAGCGAAGAGGAATGCAACACCCTTCTACCCCACCGACCCACCGACTGTGCCATTGAATTTGTGCCCGGGGCGAAACTACCCAAGCCAAAAATGTACTCCATGACCCCAAAAGAAATGAAAGAGCTAACAGAGTACATCAACATGATCCTAGCAAGGGGATTCATACAGCCTGCAAAATCAAGGGTAGCCAACCCAGTTCAAGGAGAAAAAGGACAGGTCAATGAGGCTATGTGTAGATTTTAGAGGAATTAATGCAGTATGTGTGGAAAATATGTATCCACTCCCTCTCATGAAGGACCTGCTAGCCCACATAGCAAAAGGAAAAGTGTTTACAAAGCTAGACCTGCAAGAGGCGTACTACCGAGTGCGAATTAGGGAAGGAGATGAGTGGAAAACTGTGTTCAATTGCCCCCTAGGAAGCTTCCAATTTAAAGTAATACCGTTCGGCCTCCAAGACGCCCGTGGTGTTTATGCAGCTAATCAACAAGGTGCTGTATGAGCACCTCTATAAGGGGGTCCTCGTGTATTTGGACGATATTCTCATATTCACCGAAACCCTAGAAGAGCACATTAAACTAGTACGTCAGGTACTGAAAAAACTCTTGGAAGCTAAACTATATGCCAAACTCTCAAAATGTGAATTCCACCAGTCCTGCCTAGACTACCTGGGCTATTGGGTATCTAATGAAGGAGTGGAAATGGACCCAGGCAAAGTCAAATACGTTTTGGACTGGAAGCCCCTCGCACCCGCAAACAGCTTCAAAGCTTCTTGGGGTTTGCAAACTTCTACCGACAGTTCATCCCCTCATTTGCTGAGATTGCTCTCTCCATCACCAAACTCCTAAAAACGGGAGGGGGGGTCAAACCGCAGCCCGACCAACCATTGAACTGGACTTTAACGTGCCAAAAAGCATTTGAAATGCTAAAAAGACTTTTTGCCATGGAGCCAATCCTCAAACACCCAAACCCAGAGCACCCGTTTATCATCCAAGCAGATGCCAGTGACGTGGCAGTGGCCGCAGTCCTTCTTCAAAACAATTCCAACAGCAATCTGCAGCCCTGCGCCTACACCTCCAAAAAACTGACATTGAAAGGAGGTGGGCAATATGGAAGAAAGAAGCATATGCCGTTCGATGGGCCTTATTAACTTGGTGCCACTTCCTCGAAGGCAGCCAAGTCCCCTTTGAAGTATGGACAGATCACAAAAACCTGGAGGCACTTAGGACCCCATGGAAACTTTCCCCTAAGCAAGTCCGGTGGGCACAATACTTCAATTGCTTCAATTTCACAATGAACTATATCCCTGGTGGAAAGAATCTACTAGACGACACATTGTCACGAAAGCTCCAATACAACAGCAAATGGGAGGAGGTGGTTCATGCCATGCTTCCCCCCTCCCAGCCAGCCTCTCAGGCCACCACCCGAAGACAAGCACAATGGCAGAGGGCAAGAGACAGCAAAGCCCTAACACAAAGATTGAAAAATGAACTGCCTAACGACTCCTGGTACAAAGACAACCCAGGATTGCTAACTCTCAGAGATGGGCTAGCGTGGAAAGGATCCAAACTATACGTCCCCAACAGTCTGCGCCTCCAAGTACTCCAAAGGAGCCATGACTCCATGCAGGAGGGGCACTTCGGCTATCTAAAAATCCTACACCTGGCAAGAAGGCAATTTTGGTGGCCAAAAATGAAGAGAGACATTGAGGACTATGTAAAAAGCTGTGCTACCTGCGCAGCTATGAAAAAGAGACCAGGGAGGCCCCCAGGGCTGCTCCAACAGATGGCGGATCCCTCCCGCCCATGGGAGGAAATCGTTATGGACTTCATCATGGAACTCCCTGAAAGTGGGGGGAACACGGTCATTTGGACCGTGATAGACTTGTTCTCCAAACAAGCCCATTTCATAGCTTGTTCAGGTCTCCCATCAGCACATAAGCTAGCCAAAGTATTTGTAAAATACATCTATAGGCTATGCGGGGTTCCCCGCAGAATTATTTCTGACAGGGGAGTCCAATTCACAGCAAAATTCTCGCGGGAGTTCATAAGGTCCATCGGGTCCTCGCAATGGCTCAGTTTGGCATTCCATCCGAGCACTAGCGGGCCCACGGAATGTACGAACGCGATGGTGGAACAATACTTAAGATGCTATGTAAACTATCAACAAACCAATTGGGCAGAACTACTGCCTTTTGCCGAGGTGGCATACAATAACGCAGTTCAGAGCAGCACCAGCTTAACCCCTTTCCAGGTCACCAGTGGCATGGAATTTGTCCCCATGCCCGAACTCCCCAGTGAGCCACCCTTCTCCATGTCCCTAACCGAATGGATGGAGTCTTTAAAGAAAGCCTGGGAAAACACAAAGCACTCCCTTCAGGAAGCGGCAAAAACCCATAAGGCACAAGCCGATAAACACAGAGCCCCCCAAAAGCCTTTCCATATTGGGAGCAAAGTGTACCTCTCAACAAAGTGCTTAAGGCTGAAACTTCCCTGCAAGAACTAGGACCAAAATTCATAGGGCCTTTCCCCATAGTGAAAGTCATCAACCCAGTTACAGTGCAGCTGAAACTTCCCCGCCTGCTAGGGAAAGTGCATCCGGTCTTTCACAGCAGTTTGCTAAAGCCGGCGGTAGGATCCTAGCTGAGACCGGTAGACTGGCCAGCCCCCGAGCCAATCGTAGTGCAAGGGGAGATGCACTACGAAAATCTAAGAAAATCCTAGATTCTAGACTATACAAGGGGAGACTGCAGTACTTAGTATAGTGGAAGGGATATTCACTTTCTGAAGCTACTTGGGTAAAAAGCTGGGATGTGAAAGCAGACAGGTTAGTCAAACAATTTCACAATCAGTATTCTCAGAAGCCAAAGGGACCTCCGGGAGGGGGAAGAGGTGGCTAGTCAAATGCTGATTAACCCCGTTTGGTTTCTTTTCTCTCCTAGGAGCTACTTGTCAACTAAGGGGGTCTGATTATCAACCCTGAAGTGAACCTGGCTGAAGCCATCTTGGAGGCTTCAGGGTTGCCACACAGCAGTGGGAGGGGGGAAATAGTTAGATGGGGTTTTGTAGCCAAAACAATAAAGTTTTCCTGTGGGAACCAAGGACATTCTCACAGGTGGCTGGCCAGAGGAGGAACAAGTAACCCAGCAACTGGCCAGGACCTGAATTGGACAGCGTGACCAGTGACTTGGGGGAAAGGGAAAACTTTTACTTTTAATTAGGTGAAGGCCGCGGGAAATCTCAGCGTCGGCTTTCACCAGTTTGTGCCATATGATGTATCCAATAAACTGTTCTTTGAGGAGCTCAAGTGCCTCAGAGTTTGTTTTCTATGGGTGCATTACTTGGAACGCTGGCATCTAGTTTGTTTTACTAGCCCTCTGCCAGTGAAAACAGAGCTTGGGGGGCCCTCCCCCCGTTTTCACTGGCAGAGGGCTAGCAAAACAAACAAAAAACAAAACAAAAAAACCCCTCCGTTTTCGCTGGCAGAGGGTTGCAGGAGGCCATCGTGGCTGAAAACAGAGCCCGGGAGGGCCACGCACAGCCTTCCTGAGCTCCATTTTCACTGGCAGGCAGAGGCACCGTGGGCCGGTCCTTTGCTGTTTCCAGGGCAGCCTTGAGTTTGACACCCTTGGTCTAGAGGCAACTCTTGCCACTTTGAGACTCGACCAACAAAACAAGAAGCTCCAACCAAAGGAAGAAGACTGCATCCAAACTGAACAGAGTAAGGAACAAGCTGTCAGGGTTCCGACAGATGCCCTAATTAAATCATGAGCCTTGAGCCATGGTTCAAAAGAAATCCAATTATTTATTAGGAGCTTCATGTTGGCACGTTCCCGGTGAAGCCAACTCTGATCCCACGTAATTTATGCCCCAATCATGACCCTGTTTCCCTCCTCCCCCTAGGGTGTGTCATCAAACACATTCGCCAATGGAGCAATTTTGCGGGTTGTAGAGATCACTCCCCTCCGGCCACTGTGGACAACCCTGGAAGACAGCCTTGGGAGAGATATGTCTGGAATGTGCTTCTGTTTTGACTGCCATGCTGCTTCGTCTGTTTCCCATCCCCCCTTGCCTATGGCAACTCGAGAGCAGGCCAGGGATGCTTTGCGAGTTGACATTCGGCTCCCCTCACTTCCTGAAGGCGACCTGTGCAAAGCAAAAACAATTTGAGTACAGGTATAGATTTTAGGGTTGTGATCTCCCCCAGGCTTGTTTGGGTTGTCTGCATGGAATTTTGCTATGAGGCGGTCAGCCTGGATGTTCCTACTCTTTACCCAGGATGCCTCTGATAAGTGGTAGCCCTTCCACTTGATTAAGTATTGGAGTTGTCTCCTATGCCACCTCGAGTTGAGGAGTCACTGCACCTCATAATGGGTTTGGCCCCCTATGACCACGGGGTCCAGGGGCTCACGGGATAGTGGCCTCAGGGTCGATGCAACCACGGGTTTTACTATGGAATACTGGGTGTATCTTCCCTAGCAGTCAGGGCAATTTTAATTGCACCATGACTGGGTTGATGGTCTTTACTATGGGGAATGGTCCCATAAACTTTGGCCCCAGTTTCTTGCTGGGGAGTTTTAACCTCAAGTATTTTGTGGAGAGGTAGACCTTTTCCCCCAACTGGAATGGTCGTTGTGGGGCTCGTTGTTTGTCTGCCTGTTTCTTATAGGTTTGCGCCGCTTTAGCTAGCGCTTTCTTAACATTCTCCCAGGTTGCTTTCAGCGTTGTCATCCAGTCAGTCAAGCTGACGGAGGAGGGGGGATCCCTTGGATATTCAGGCATTGGGACGAAGTCCATGCCTCTCACTAATTTGAATGGAGTTAGTCCCGTGCTACTCTGAACAGCATTATTGTACACGACCTCAGTGAAAGGCAGGAGGTCCGCCCAATTGGACTGCTGATAGTTCACGTAACACCTCAGGTACTGTTCTACCATGGCATTCAGTCTCTCTGCCCCCCCCATTGGTGCTCAGATGCTCCGAGCTAAGGCCCTGGGACGACCCAATGGACCGCAGGAACTCCCTCCAGAACTTAGCCGTGAACTGGACCCCTCTGTCTGAGATGATTCTCCGTGGCACTCCATGCAGGCAGTAGATGTGCTTCAGGAACAGTTTGGCCAGCTGGTCAGCCGAGGGAGTCCGCTGCAGGGTATGGAGTGTGCCTGCTTGGAGAATAAGTCTATTACAGTCCAGATCACCATGTGCCCCCCACTTTTTGGCAACTCCACTATAAAGTCCATTGTGATTTCCTCCCATGGCCTTTTTGGCTCTGCTACCGGTTGCAGCAGTCTGGGGGGGTTTCCTGGTCGTTTCTTCATTGTGGTGCAGATGGTACAACTTTTCACATAACTGTCCATGTCTTTCTTTATGCCGGGCCACCAGAATTGCCTCTGTGCTAAGTATAAAGTCTTTAGGAACCCAAAGTGGCCTGCCGGTTTGATGTCGTGGCTCCTCTGCATGATTAGGGTGTGTAGGGATTCCGGGACATAGAGTTTCATCCCCTTCCACGTTAGGTTATCTCTTTTTGGCAAGATGTGTTGCCAGGGGTCTGCTAGCAGTTTGGTTTTCAGTTTCGTGGTTAGATCGCTTCCGGGTTGGTCTTGCTGGTCATGGCGTTGTCGTCTGGTGGTCACTTGGGTGGCTGTTTGGGTAGGGGGGACAATGGCATCTACTAGCTCCTCCTGTTCGCATTTGTACTGGGGCATGCGGGAGAGGGCGTCAGCTAGAAAGTCCCTCCCCCCACGGGATGTGCTTTAGCACGAAGTCGAACCAGTTGAAGTATTGAGCCCAGCGGACTTGTTTGGGCGATAGTTGTCACGGGGTCCTAAGGGGCTCCAGGTTTTTGTGGTCAGTCCAGACTTCGAACGGTCTCGGCCCACCTTCCAGCAGGTGGCCCCAGGTTAGTAGTGCACATCTCACCACGAAAGCCTCTTTTTCCCATGCGGCCCATTGCCTCCCTGTGTCCGTGAGCTTGCGGGAGGTGTAGGCGCAAGGCTGTAGGTTTCCTTGGCTATTTCTTTGGAGTAGCACTGCTCCTTGGATAACGAAGGGGTGTTCGGGGTCGGGATGCTTCAGCACCGGTTCCTTTGCAAACAGTTCTTTCAGTGTTTCAAATGCCTTTTGGCAGGTTAGGTCCCACTGTAGGGGTTGTCCTGGGCGGGGTTTCATCCCTGGGCCCCCTGTCTTTAGGAGGTCCATCATGGGTTTGGCGAGGAGATGAATTGCCTGTAGAAATTTGTGAACCCTAGGAAGCTTTGTAGCTGTCTGCGGGTGCGAGGGGGTTGCCAGCCTAGGATGGCTTGTACTTTGGCTGGGTCCATCTCTATGCCCTCATTTGACACTCAGTAGCCCAGGTAGTCTAGCCGTGCGCGGTGGAATTCGCATTTTGATAGCTTGACGTACAGATTGGCTGCCAGAAGTTTTTCCAGTACCTGGCGGACTAGGGGTATATGGCCATTCACGGTCTCAGTGTAGATGAGGATATTGTCCAGTTAGACGAGGACCCCCTTATAGAGGTGCTCATGCAGCACCTCATTTATTAACTGCATGAACTGGGGCCCCTGCAGTCTGAAAGGCATCACTTTGAATTGGAAGCTCCCTAGGGGGCAGTTGAATGCTGTTTTCCATTCATCTCCCTCTCTGATGCGTACTCGGTAGTATGCTTCTCTGAGGTCTAATTTGGTAAAAACTTTTCCCTTGGCTAGGTGAGATAGCACCCTGCTTCATGAGAGGGAGGGGGTATAGGTTGTGTACACACACGCAGTTTATTGCTCTAAAGTCCACGCACAATCTCATAGTTCCATCTTTTTTTTTCTTTGAATAGTAGTGGGGCTGCGAGCCGTGGTTTGGCTGGCTCGATGAACCCCCTTGCTAGGTTTTTGTCTATGTATTTGCGCATTTCTTGCATTTCCCGGGGCAGCATGGCGTACAGTTTGGGTTTGAGTAGTTTTGCCCTGGGGATGATTTCGATGGCGCAGTCTGTCTCACGGTGGGGAGGTAGGACGTCGCACTCGGCCTTGCTGAATACTTCCGTGAGGTCCTGATATTCTCTCAGGATCTGTTCGGTCTCTGGGGTTTTGTCGGAGGTGGCTGCCAGTTGTTCTGGTGGGCCCTCAGGGGGGGTTCCCTGCGTGGTGGTGCTTCTATTTGCTGGTGTGGAAGGGGTTGGGGTCCCCTTGCTATCCTCAGCCTTCGGCTGCCTCCTTGTCACCAGATGGTCAGGCGTTCACTTGTCTAGCCAGGAGAGTCCCAGTATGACCGTGTCTATCATCTTGGGGGCTATTATGAATCAAATTGCTTCTCAGTGATTCGCTAGCTCTAGCTTCACTGGTTTGGTCAGGTGGGTGGCATAGGCTCCCCCCAATAGGGACCCATCGACCTGTTCGAACCTGATCGGGTGGGCCAGCCTTTTTGTTCTAATCCCCAGTTTCAGGACCGTGGTTAGGTTGATCAAGCATCTAGTGCAGCCTGAGTCTATTAGGGCTTGAAAAGTCCCCTGGGTTCCTGTTTTTGGGGCTGTGAGGCGTATTGGGAAAACGAAAGGGTGGACCGGTTCACTCACCATTGGGTTGTTTTCGCCCTCGTCCTTGCTGTCGTAGGAATCCAGCGACTGGTCATTGTTAGTTGGAGTCCCCCCCCTCCGCTGGGTTGGGAGGGACCTCTGCAGCCTGGAGGGCTTTTCAGGATGTGTCGGTGCATGCCTGGGTCCTCGTTCCAGTCGTGCCCTGGGTGGTGGCTCTGGGTTTGGTTTTGGGACTGGGGTCGCGCATGCTGATGGCATATGTGGCCTATCCCCCTGCATCTGTAGTATTTCAGCTGACTTCGTGGGAGAGTTGGTTTTGGGGCCAGCTGTGGTGCTGTGGCTCCATCGGCTGAATGGTCTCTGATCTGGTTGACCTCTCTCTTTGGTGTCCGGTTGCTTTCTCATGTCGTTGGCGCGCAATCCGCCATCGACTTTTATAGCTACTCGGAACCACTCAGAGAGTCAGTTCGGGATGTCCCGAGAGGCAGTTACCTGGGCAATTTGCTTGTCCAGGCTTGTTCTGAAAAAATGAACTAGCAGTCGCTCCGGCAAAGGGGGTAGCTTCCCCATGACTCCAGGAGAGTCATGGGGAATGTGATGTGTTCTCACAGATGTGTTCTTTAATGGGTCGCCCCCTTTGTTTTAGGTTTCTGAGCTCATCTTCTGCGTACGGATCTTCCTCCCCCTCCTCAAATCTGGTCTCTAGCTGTCGTAGGAAGTCGTCTACATCTTGCAGTTGGGGGGCTCTCCTCTTGTGGAGGGCTGCTAGCCATTCTCTTGCTTCTCCCTCTAGCCCCTCGGCAATGGTATTCACCATGGCTCTGTGGGATGGGTAGAGGTGTCCATAGCGCTCTATCTCAGCAGAGTCAAGGAATAGAGCCAGCTGATTTGAGTCCCCATCAAATTTCCCCCTGAAGCGGGGCGGTTCGTTCAGCACTGCTCCTCCCTCCTCATGTCGGCCCCTGTAAGCCTGTGCTTGATGTGGCTGGCCGTCTTCCTCAGCTCTAGTTGGTAGAGACGAGAGGGGCTGTCTGCCCTGGGCGGCTTGCCTGTTGCGTGGAGGAGGCACTGGCTGCAGCCTCGGGCTCCTTCTCCTTCTGGTGGGTGGAGAAGGGGGGTTGCGTTCCCGTCTGTGTCTCCTCACTTCAAAGGGCTCAGCTGCAACTTCCCTCTCTTTTGGGCGGCATGACGGCCCCTCATCACAAAGGGTGGCCCGGTCAAATTCTTCCCTCAGCTGCTCTATGGATCTCCCCAGGGGTTCCGTCTGGGGCTTTGGGAGCCTGGCCTGTGCCCAGTCCCACATCCAATCCACTCTTCCCAGCTCACTCAGGGGCCTTCCCCACTTCTGGGCATTAGGGTGGGGGAACTCGAGCTCAGCTGCTTTAGGGATTATTTTCCATCAATACTCATCCCTTTTTGCTTCGGTCGCTGGGGCGGGCATCTCGGCTTTGATGGTCAGGGAGGGCTGCACTCCGGTTGCGATTAGGCTGCTGGGTCCTGGCAATCCCTGGTTGGAGGCAAGTTCTGCCTCTCTCTGGGTCGCCTGGAGCAGGCTCTCTTCAGATAGTCTGCCCTCTGCCATGGTCGTCTGAGTTTCTCTCCATGCACCCCAGAGGTCAGGGAGCGACTGGAGAGCCTGGGGCTCAGGAAACCCGGTAATTTTGATTAGTTTTGAGAGAGTTGGCTTGCTGTCAGGGTTCTGACGGATGCCCTAATTAAATCATGAGCCTCGAGCCAAGGTTCAAAAGAAATCCAGTTATTTATTAGGAGCTTCATGTCGGCACATTCCCGGTGAAGCCAACTCTGACCCGTAATTTACGCCCCAATCATGACCCTGTTTACCTCCTCCCCCCAGGGTGTGTTATTAATCACATTCGCGGGTTGTAGAGATCACTCCCCTCCGGCCGCTGTGGGTAACCCTGGGAGACAGCCTTGAGAGAGAGATATCTGAAATGTGCTTCTGTTTTGGCTGCCATGCTGCTTCGTTGGTTTCCCATCCCCCCTTGCTATGGCAACTCGAGAGCAGGCCAGGGATGCTTTGCGAGTTGACACAAACAACTATCAGAAAAAATGAACCTTTAGATAGACCGATGGCAACATATCTCTCATAGAAAAAAAACCCCAAGAACAATGTCCCTGCTATTCAAGTCCAGTCCAGTCCAGTCCAGTCCAACTCAACCCCATTATAGCTGAATAATTGATTTCATATCCTCCTTCTGGAAGAAAGCATGCAGACATCTGGAGAAGGGACATCAGCAGGTGTTCCATGACAGGAAGAAAAGTAGTTCAATATTCCCCAAGGAAAACAAGAGGTGTGCTTTAGGGATAGAAGACTGACCTCAGAGGAATGGGATCAGCAATTTGTAGAGCAGACAATCAGTCTAAGAAAATATGTTATCTCCTAGGAACAAAGATCAAAGATGTGACTGAAAGACTTACTAAAATTATCAAGCCACAGATTATTATCCCTTTATCCTCTTTCATATGGGGATGACAAAGTCTAAAAACAATATCAAGAGACTATGAGCAGCTCGGCATGATAGCCAAAGAGTTAGGAGCACAGGTGGTATTTTCATCTGTACTTCCAATAGAAAATCAATATTCAATGAGGGAACAAGGGATTTTAGAAGTAAACCACTGGGTTATGGGATAGTGCTGTCAAGACAACTTCAGATTCCCAAACCACAGTATGATTACTTACATAAAGGGCTTCTGGCCAGGGATGGGCTTCATCTCACAAGAACTCAGAAGAATGTGTTTGGAAAACAACTGGCTCAGCTTATCTAAAAGGCTTTAAACTAAAACTAAGACAGAATAGGAATGTAAGTCAAAATAGGCAAGAAAATGATAACACCTATCCACTCTAGATGAGTTCAAATCACCGGGATCAGATGGACTACATCCCAGAATTGTGAAGGAGTTGGCAAATGTGATCTCAGAACCACTAAACAAAATCTTTCAAAGCTCCTGGAGCACTGGAGAAATACCAGAGAGGAGAGGGCATGGCCACGCTTCCGTGCCACGGCACTTTCCTCGAATGTTCTGAGGGAGATGCCGAACTTTCAGCAGTTTGGGGGTTAAAGATCTATCAGATCTTGACCAGAACTCCCCTGGGGGGGTGAATAAGGGAGGGACCTGTCAGCAGCCCAAGAGATATGGCAAATCTCTCGGCAGCTGTAAAGGGGCAATGAGCCATTAGCGGAAGAGGCCACGAACGAAATGAGGGAAACAGAGAGATTGTGAATCGTCTGGATAAGAAGATCTAAGCACTGGTGCAGGAGTGGAGAAAAAGAAAAGTGTTGGAGTTGGGTGAGTGATTGGCCAATTTAAGCACTGAAAATCTTAAAACAGAATAGCTGGGGATTTTCTAAAATGGAGATTGGCGGCTATCTAGCACTTGGAAATACCATAGAGAGGTTGAAATCAATGAAGACTAAAGCCCAAGGAGATTACTGATATTTTTGTAATTGGACTTGGCAAAATTGAAACTAATTTGAAATAGAATGATAGATTTGGAAAAAAAAAATAAAGCAGATTTAAAGAATTTTTGAGAATTGTGTTAAAATTTT
>QLTV01002665.1:117919-134075 GCA_003457575.1 Thermophis baileyi
CAGAGGAAAAAAAGGTTCGCCACCACTGCACTATGAGGTAAAGAAAATTTTAGACTCCAGAATGTTTAGGGGTCAATTACAATACCTAATCCATTGGAAGGGGTACCCTTTGTCTGAATCCACATGGGTAAAAAGTTGGAATGTAAAAGACTAGTGAAGCAATTCCACGATAAATACCCGGAGAAGCCAAAGGGTCCCCCTGGGGGGGAGGGGTGGTTAAGAATGCTGAATTAACCCCCTATGCAATTCTCTCTCTCTTTTGCAGGTCACATTTTTTTCTTGAGGGGAGGCCGCCTGTCAGGCCGAAGCCATATTTTATTACAGACTTTGGCCTGCCACACTTTACGCTTGAGAATGTATTCTTGCTGTGGGAATTTGGGAGGGGCTGTTGCATGAGGGATGTAGACATGTAGCCATAACAAATTCCTTTAGATTCTCAAGGTCATCCTTTTTCCAGCACCTGCCGGGAAGCTGAGGGGAGTAACTGATGCGTTGGCAGAAGACAACTGGCTAACATGATGAACTTGTGGGTGCGGGGACAAGGGGCTTGATCTTTCAACTGGGTGGAGAAACCCTTGTAGCGTCAGATTCGGGTTTCTCACAGCTGTGCCAACATGGCTCTGTTAATAAATTGGAACTTTGAGGAATACTTTGCCTCGGACTCTGATTTAATTTTGGATGCTATTTGGAACCCTGACAAAGGCGATGAATTTAAAAGTCTTAGAGATGGCAGTATGGATCAGTGATGAACTGGGCTTTCTTAAAAAATAGAGATTGTGGAATATTCTGATTGAATATTCAATCAGAAGAAAACTGTTAACAGATGATACAGTTCAACTGGCACAAAAACCCTCGAATGACAAATGCTGTGGAGACATTCACAACAGAGAGCTATGACTTTGGGGCATGAGATACCAGGAAAACTCACGTTGTTGGGAAAAATTCCAGTTACAATTTTAAGGAAAAGCCTTATTATTAAGAATCAATCGAAGATATCTGATCCTGGAGATAATGATTGCAATGGTATATGTAGAGCTATGACTTTGGGGCATGAGATACTAGGAAAACTCACGTTGTTGGGAAAAATTCCAGTTACAATTTTAAGGAAAAGCCTTATTATTAAGAATCAATCGAAGATATCTGATCATGGAGATAATGATTGCAATGGTATATGGTAGTTGGACTGTATTGAACTTTGTGCATGTGAAATACAATAATAGATTGTTAGTAGAGGGTTTTGAAATTTAGTTTTGTTGTTGGCTTCACCTGTTAACTGATTTTTTTTTACAGTAAATAGATGAAAGGTCAAATTAATTGGGCAAATAGAACTGTAGAAGTTTTGCAAGGGAGGTGGGAATTATTCATTGGTTCCTGGCTTCTAAGTATTATATTTTAACTGCTTATGTCTAAAGCCTAAACAAAAATGTGTTTGTTCATCACAAACTTTGATTTTGTGACCAGCCTACAAAGGTTTCATATTTATAGAGACAAAGCAGGTGAATTATTATCTTTTTAAGCAGTTAGAGAAAGAATATATACTTGCATGGCAAATACACAGACAGTCAAAACCTCTCAAAAGGGTTCAGAAATTAGTAGATTTTCTAGATTTGTGGCTATACTGCAAATTGCTTTCTTGAAGAAGACCCAAGTATAGTCCCCCATCATGTTTTCATTATATTGTCCTTGGTAATAGCAATAGCAGTTAGACTTATATACCGCTTCATAGTGCTTTACAGCCCTCTCTAAGCAGTTTACAGAGTTAGCATATTGGCCCCCAACAATCTGGGTCCTCATTTTACCCACCTCAGAAGGATGGAAGGCTGAGTCAACCTTGAGCCGGTGAGATTTGAACTGCCGAACTACAGCTAGCAGTCAGCTGAAGTAGCCTGCAGTGCTGCACTCTAACCACTGCGCCACCTCGGCTCTTAATGACATTCAAAGTCCAGTATATCCTGGTGAAAGTGCACATCTTACTCCTCTGAGTAAGCACCCATGTTGTCCTTGAATTTGTCAAGATGAGCATCAAGGATATGGACTTTGAGGGACATTCTGCATCCTATTTTGGCATAGTTCTTTATGAGAGTCTGAAACAGCTGCTCATAGTTTTCAGCCTTGTGATTGCCCAGAAAGCCATTAACCACTGCAATGAAACTGTTCCAAGACGCTTTCTCCATCCTGTTCAGCTTATTGGCAAATTCGTCACACTCTATGATCTTCTTTATCTGTGGTCTGACGAAGATACCAGCTTTAACCTTTGTCTTTGACAGCTCTGAAAGAGATCTTGGAGGTATTTGAAAGCTGCTGACTCCTTGTCTAGAGCTGTGACAAATTGTTTGATGAGGTCTAACTTGATGTGCACAGGTGGCATCAGCACCTTCCAAGGATCTAGCAGTGGCTCCCATTTTATGTTATTGTTTTCTACAGAGAATTTGGTCCGCTGTAGCCAGTCCTTCTGTGATAGTGCACCTTAGTATCCTGGCTGTCGCAGAGGCAAAGAAAACAAGGAAACTTCATGAAAATTCCTTGGAGGCCCATCAGGAATGACATCATTTTGAAGTTTCCATTGACCTCCCAGCCATAGTCATACTTTTAGGCACTCAGCAACATCTTGACACTGGTGTAGTCCTCTTTGAGGTACACAGAATGAGCCATAGGGAGAGATGGGTAATTGTTATGAAGCAGCACGGCTTTGAGGTTCCTGTCTATGACAGGAGTCCCCAACCCCTGGGCCGCAGCCCTCTATCAGGCCATAGACTGTTCAGAATTGGGCTGTGGAAGCAGCAGACATGCAAGTGCGCAGCTCCACTTGTGCATGCAGTGGGCAGGCGAGTATGTGCAGCTCCATTTGTGTGAGCGGTAGGCGCACATCGATCACTTGCACAAGTGGAGCTGCGCATGCACACATTCGCCCACTGCTTGTACAGAACCATCCCCTCTCCCGTTCCACAAAGCCAGAAAGGTTGGAGACCACTGGTCTATGAATAGGCACTATTCACTCGGGTTACAGGTGATTCCTATAGCCTTGAATAGATTGGCCACATTGTTACAGAAGCACAGCCCATCTTGCTGACTGAAGAAGTTGAAAAAACGTTGGTGATGCTTTCTCTGATCTGTGACTTGCACATTTTCATCCAACAAGTTCCACTCTTTGAGCCTAGATGTCAGTTCAGAATGGGACTTGGTAAGACCAAGGTCTCTGATCAGATCATTGAGGTCTTCCTGGTTGGGGAAGTATGACTTTCTCTGCTCAGCTGCATCTATGAAATTGTAATTTGTATCTGCAATATCTTCCTTGTTGTCTGATTTGCTTCTCTTTCCTGAAGATGGCCGATTCCTCTCCAGAGGGGTGGGAATAGGGAGCTCAGGGAACTTTTGTACCGGGGCAATGGATGAAGGAATGTCTGGATACATGATAGGCGGTGCACTCTTGGGTCCACCATGCAGAAGTAGCAGTTGCTTGAGTGGTCAGTTGGTTCTCACCAAATTCTTGGGATAGCAAACATCATGGCTCTCTTTTTCCCCCTGTACCAACCTATAAACATACCAGAATTATATAAATAAAAAAATATTTCTATTTTAAAAAACGGTATTTCATAATAGTATGCAAGATATTACCATAGGGCATAAAATATATATTGTAGTTTCAATTTTCCTAGAACACTGAAAATAGTGAAATTTTTCTTAATTGTAAACTCTTTTAAACTGTAATAAATAACTGAATTTTCATCTAGCAAGCAGCAATTGTTCACCTTACCTTCAAGAGTTTTGTTGCAGTGTTTGCATGTGAAATGAGATGCCCAGAGCTTGTCTTGATTCTCGACAGGCCTGCCGAAGTATGCTTTGTAGGCCTTGCACATCTTAACAGACGCTTTCATGGAATACTTTTTCACTCTTGTCTTGATAAATTGTCCACACACATAGCAAAATGCATCTGCTGGGTGCAACCAACCTCTTGATGCTGTCTAAATCAAATATTGCTATTCACTATTCTCTTACTCAACAATTAGACAAACTAAAATGTTGGTTTAAGATACCAGTACTTTGATACTTCTATAGATACTACTGGATAGTCCCAGAAAATGTTAGAAAGTTCTAAAATATTCCAGAAAGTTCTAGAAACTTCTGGCCAATTCTAGAAACTTCTAGACCAGTGATGGCTAACCTTTTTGTCATCGCGTGCCGAGAGCGTGTGCGTGCACTCATAATGCAATGTGCGCGCGACCCCCCTGCTTGCGCCCCACCCCAGGTAAGGAGTGAGAAGGCGCCACAAGGGAGTGGAGGAGATCCTGGGAGATCCAGAGAAGGATGCATACAGGTTGGTGGGTGCTGCAGACAAGTCTCTCCACTCTAGGGTTGTAAATTCTCCCTGGTGAAATCCAAGCAGGATTTTCAGCTCCTGAGTGGAAAGACACTCACATGTGGCCTGGATTGAGTCTCATAGGGCCTCCCAATTCTTCTGAGGCACCCTTCACTCCTTACCTTAATGCGCTGCCTCTCTGTTCTGGCACTGAAAATCCTTTTGAAATGATTGGAAGTGCTTACAAGCTATAAGGCAGTTTTTCCAAGGCCATTGTAATATAATTTCAAGTAATTGTTAAGTGAACCTTTTAAGTTAAGAACTGCTTATATTTGCAATCTGAAAATTTGCTTTGAAAAAGGCACTCAGCTCTTTTGTGGAGCTTACCCTATCTGCCAAATGATATATCTGAAATATCATTTTAATAGCTAGTGGAGGATCTTTGATTTTTTTCCACTGACAAATGAGAACTATATCTACTAGATTATTAATATGCAAACCAGGGGTGAAATGCTCCCAGTTCACTCTTACCTGTCGGTCGCCGTAGAGCCGGTCGCCAAGGTAGTGCAAGGTGCCGCCCACCCGCCCGGATGCCGCCATTTGGGTTCTTTTACCCTCTGCACATGCGCAAAGCATTCTGTGCATTCGCAGAGGGTAAAAGAACCCAAATGGCAGCATCCGAGCGGGTGGGCGGCGCCTTGCGCTACCTTGGTGACCGGCTCTACAGCGACCGACAGGTACAAGCGAACCGGGAGCATTTCACCCCTGATGCAAACTCTATTTTTCATAAGCTTTGAGCACTTGTACAAACATTAAAAGCATGTTTTATGTTCCAATTACTAACCTAGAGTAGCCCTATAGCGAGATAGGCAGAAAAAGATCTTTTAAAGATCTTTTAAAAAAAGATAAATAACCTCTGCATTTTTATTTAAAAAATGTAACAAGTGTCATTCCAACTGGTCTTCTGTGAGATCTCAACCATAATTTTTATAGCTGGCTTTTGAACTTCCCTATTCACTGAAATTGATGTAAAGCCCTCCTAATCAATCCCTGCAAAATGGTAGGCCTGAAGGCTGACATTATCAAATGTTGCTGAGATCTAAAACAATTAAGAGCAACCCACTCTAGAGCTACTGAAGGCTCCAATTAGTCATCCACTGGAATGACCAATGCAATGTTGTGGGAAACTCTGGATTGTTTAGGCTGCTGAAATTTCACACCCAGGGCAAGCAGCCTTGAAGATACCTGGCGTAACTGGTACAAACAGCTCTGGTCTTCTTCATGTCAGCTCCCCCTCCCCATTTCCCACCATTAGATACACAGGTGTGGATTGCCCCAAATGCCTCCCCCCTCCCTTCCCCTTTGATGGTAGGACACCAGCAAGGGGCCAGGCTGACAATGGAGATCCTGACACACTGTATAATTTTGAATATCAGTTCTTATCAGTGTTTAGTTGGGTTCATTTTTGATTTTTTGCCATTGTTACTTTAGGTGTTTTTCAGTTGCTTCATTCAACTCAGGTTCTCAGTAGACTAAGAGCTTCCTGGGGCTATGCCTTGGCTGAGATCTTGCTAGATAAACTCATCTAGTTCCCTGACTACCTCTGTATTTAACAGGTCAATCAGAGAAGAGATATTTTCTGCCAAATAATTGGAAAACGTTTCCAAGAAGTATCTGGAAATCTTCTGAATTCATCATGTATTTGGGGAGAATGTTTCTAGTTGGTTTTCCAACCTTGCAGAGATTCAGGGTTTGGGGAAATTCAGTTTCACAATGAAATGGGACCACAGGATATATGTTAGCTTCTCAACTGCTTCAAAATAAAGACCACTGTGTGGTCCTTCTAAGTCAGGGCTGTCAAACTTGTGGCCCGCGGGCCGGATGCATCACATGCTGGCTACACCCATGCCCGGTTTAGCAAAGGGGGGGAAAAGTCCCGATACGTCACGTGACGCCACCGTGACAACGTGAGTTTGACACCCCTGTTCTAAGTGAACTGGGGCCATATTTCTTGAGATAAGCCCATGAACACCATGTGATTGCTCCCTTAAGGCAATGAGACTGACTGTTCAACTATCTTGTGGCTCTGTGAAATCTCATCTTGCAGCTGGTATTCAAATTCTATGGACATACTGTAGGTACATACATGGAACATATTTTGCAAATCACAACAGTATCAAGTTTCTTTTTGTTAGTTCAATTAAAGATTGACTTTTTAAAAGTTTACAAAATGTTCAAAATTGTAAAAAGAAATTCCCAAAAAATACATTTCTAAGTTTAAATTTAAAAATTCTAAAAGTTCATTTAAAATTTTAATCATTTTCAGTTACAGTTTTTTATTTTTTATTTGTTTTAAGTTTTAAAAGTTTTTTTTGACATTTTAAATATTTGGGAAGATCTTCATTTCAAAATTCTCAAAAATGTAGAGTATTTTTTTATTAAAAAATTATAAAAGAGTTAAATGAAACATTTTTTCTTCAATATTACTCTTTTGTTTGCCCTCTAGATATAGTTTGTAATCCACCAATGTATAAAAATGATAGATAAATATATAAAATAACACATCAATGAAAGAAAAATTAAAATCTCAGCTGAAGAGAAAAAATGATATATGCTGAAAATATAAATGTAATATCAGTGTAAAAGTATGTAAAAGTATGCACTGATGTTAATGGAAAAAGAAAAAAAGTTATGCAGTTTTAAAAGAGATCAGTTGATATAAGACAAAGGAAGAGATAATAAATGCTGTGTTGCGGTGAACAAAGGGAAGGGCTGCTTTCTCCCCAGTGGCCATGCCACTCAGCTGAACAGGAACCTGAAATCTCTGGGCTTCTGGGCCACCAGTCTGGATCACTGGTTTGCTGTGGCTCGGTTGGCCTTCTGCTGCCTCGTATCTCCTCCGCTGGGCTGCTGGACTCTGCTAGGCTGCTGAGTTCCTCTGCTGGGCAGCCAGGCTCTTCTGGGCTGGTTGCTGGTTCGCTGCCACTCAATTTCCAGGTTCCTGGGCTGCCCAGCTGGGGCGTTGGCTCACCACTGCTGGGCTGGGTCGTTGGGCCACTTGGCTAGGTCACTGGGCTACCAGGTCGCCTCTCAGATGGGCCGCTGCCTTCCTCTCAGCATGCAACTGATCAGGGTTAACTCAGCGTGCAGCCAATCACATGCTGAGCCACTGTTTTACTGGCATGGGGTGTAGCTCTATCTAAAATTCAAATACCTGGGTTCCAGATTCTGACCATGATGTTAAGGCCAGAGAAGAGAAGTGAGGTTAGCCCCTCTAGGTGAACCAGACCAGGAAATCAATTCCACAGGAAAGCTAAGACTACCTTTACTGAGATTGACTATAATACAGACTCTTTAAAATCTGGTTGTGCTGTACCTCCTACCCTTTTTATACTCCACTGAATTAATCTGGCACCTGCCTGAGTTGCTTCCAAATGTTACTTTGTTTCTCTGGGGTTAAAAAATAATTCCTCTCCTTCAGCCTAAGCATATCAAGGTCATCTTCCTTATTCCCTATAAGTATGATTGTGCAATAAATTATTGCAACATTGCTTGGAGGCTGAATGGTTACAAGTGTCTTTGCATGGATTTGAACCCACTCTAACAAGCTTGGGTTGGTACTGGTGTACTGACTGTCCAACTATCTTATGGCTCTGCACAATTTCTATGATCTCATTTTGTAGCTGGTATTGGAGTTCCATAGGCTGCTAATGCCATGGTTTGTAACCTATTGATTAGCATTAGAAGACCCAAATTACATATGTACCAGATGTAAATTAAACTAATTACTGGAAGAAAAAGTAAAGGATTTAGAGGCAACTCTTAACCACTCTGAGACTCAACCTACAAAATGAGAAATTCCAATCTAAACCAAGAAAATTGCATCTAAACTGAATATAATAAGGTACAAACAACTAAGAGAAGAAATGAACCTATATGAACCTTTAGAGACAGACCAATGGAAACATGTCACTCTTAGAAGAAAACAACAGCCAAGAGCAAAGTCCCTGCTGTCTAGTTCAGTCCAGTTCAGTGTAGCCCCACTGGACCTGAGCAATCAATTTCATATCCTACCCCTGGAAGAAAACATGCAGACACCTAGAAAAGAGGCACCATCAAGTGTACCTAGAAAAGAGGCATCATCAAGTGTTCCTGCAATAGGAAGAAAAGTTACCCAGACTTCCCTCGGAAAAAAAGACACATATTAGTGATAGGAGATTCAATTCTCAGGGAACATAATTAGTCATCTGTAGACCAGACAATTAATCTAGGGAGGTATATTGTCCCCCTGGAGCAAAAAATCAAATATGTGGCTGAGAATCTTACTAAAATAATCAAGTTCACAAATTACTATCCCTTTCTTCTCCTTCATGTGGGGATGAATGAGACGAAAATGAACCTAAAAAGAATATCAAAAGACTATGAACAGCTTGGCAAGAAAGTTAAGGAGTTTGGAGGTCAAGTGGTTCTTCATCTGTACTTCCAACAAAAAGTCAATAACCAATGAGGAAACAAAGGATTTTAGAAATGAACCACTGGTTTAAGGTGTGAGAAGAGGAAAACTGGGGTCTCAGAAGGATAGTAGGCCCTAAAAGTTACATGAACCAAAGTTTTAGATAGAAAGATTGCAAAGTGTATCAGAACTACTTGTAATCTTGCTGAGCTGTTGCTGTGAAATGTGATTTTGCAAAGTATGTAGTTTTGAGATATATTTGGAATTAGAACGTTGAAACTGTGAGAAATAGGGAACTGAAAGTAGCCGATAGATAGAGGTTTGAGATGTACACGGGTATATGTGGAAACTGTCTGTCACTAAGACAGAACAAGGAAGTAAGTTGTGAAATTCATGCAGAAAAGTATAAAAAGAATGTCTTGGGAAGAGTTCAGTGCCTCTGGCCGTAGCTAATCCTTGCTGGATTCAGCTATGTCAGTGGACCTCATTGCAATGGGTTATTGATGTACGTAATGTTAAGATGGCGGTTCATGTTCCTGTCACGGCTCCAACGGCGGCGGCTTCAGAAGACGCGGGCTTGTCTGGAGCTGCTCCCCTGCAGCTGAGACCACGGCTTGTCCCTGCTGCCCCCGGGTGTGAGGGAGTGGGGCAGGTGAGAGGCGGGCTCGGCGGCTGTATGTTCACGCAGGGCATGCACAGAGCCGAAAAATCCAAAAAAGGAGCCTACGTCTCCCGAAGCTGCCGCCATTGGAGCCGTGACAGGCAAGAGGCAGGCGCGGCGGCTGTATGTTCAGGCAGGGCGAGGGGGGGGAATGGCCCCAGCCCCATTCAATCGTGCCAGCAAAGAAGCGTGGAAGTTCCAGCCCACCCGCCCCACGAGTGAAGCGGGAGGCATGAAGGAGACCGCTTGGCAGCAGCAGGTTGCACGGAGGAGGGGTGCCGGGGGCGAGGGACCACCTGCCCTCCCCTCGCCTGCCCTAAGCGCACGAAGACAAACCGTTGTCTGCCCTGAACTCCTCGCCGCTCCCACACTAACGCCCCGGCTCCGCTCAACTGTGCTCCTTTGCTGGAAGCCCCCCCCGGAGCCCAGCAAAGAAGCGTGGAAGTTCCAGCCCATCCGCCCCACGGCGTGAACGAGACAAGCAGCCGTGCCTCCCCACCTGGCCTTCCTCACCAGGCACTGCATTGGCAGCTCTGCCCTGCCCAGCTCCGCCCGCCGCCACTTCCCGCGAACTTCCCGGGAGACGGCTGAAGCAAGAGCGGGAGCGCGCGTAGGCCCAGCTGGCACTCGGCTTACCTTCCTGCCGAGGCTCGGAGACCGCCCGGCATGCCCATCCGCCGGCTCTCCAGGCAGCGCCACTGTCTCCCTGCCCCGCCAAGGCCCCCGCCAGCCCCGAAGCCTGAGGCCGGCGGAGCTTCGTAGGTGCACGCCCTGACGCTGCCCAGGCCACGAAGGTCCCAGAGCCGCAGCTAGGATGGCGAGAGGTGCGGCGGTGGCGGCAACGGAGCTCCAGGATGGCACATGACAGGGGACGTGCTGCTGCCGGCCCGGGCCGCCCACCCTCCCAGTCCCAGAGCACTTTGTTCCTTCTCCCGCTGCCGAGAAGAGACACAGAGAAAGACAGAAAGAAAGAGGAAGGGAGAGAGAGAGGAAAGAAAGAAAGAAAGACAAGAGAGAGAGAGAGAGAGAGTAGGTGCACGCCCTGACGCTGCCCAGGCCACGAAGGTCCCAGAGCCGCAGCTAGGATGGCGAGAGGTGCGGCGGTGGCGGCAACGGAGCTCCAGGATGGCACATGACAGGGGACGTGCTGCTGCCGGCCCGGGCCGCCCACCCTCCCAGTCCCAGAGCACTTTGTTCCTTCTCCCGCTGCCGAGAAGAGACACAGAGAAAGACAGAAAGAAAGAGGAAGGGAGAGAGAGAGGAAAGAAAGAAAGAAAGAAAGAGAGAGAGAGAGAGAGAGAGAGAGAGAGAGAGAGAGAGAGAGAGAGAGAGAGAGAGAGAGAGAAAGAGAGAAAGAAAGAAAGAAAAAAAAAAAGGAGAGAGGGGGGAAGGGGGAGGGAAAGAAAGACAGACAGAAAGAGAGAAAGAAAGAAAGAAAGAAAGAAAGAAAGAAAGAAAGAAAGAAAGAAAGAAAGAAAGAAAGAAAGAAAGAAAGAAAGAAAGAAGAAAGAGAAATGGTAGGAAGGAAGGAAGAAAGAAAGAAAGATGGTAGAAATGAAGAAAGACAAAGAAAAAAAAGAAAGAAAGAAGGGAAGGGAGGGAAGAAAGAAAAGAAGAAAGAAGGAAGGAAGGAAGGAAGACATGACCACAATTGAGCCCAAAATTTTGGTTGCTAAGCAAGAGCGTTGTTAAGTGAGTTTCACCACATTTTACACGTTGGCCACGCCCACCCGGTCACCTGACCAACAAGCCACGCCCACCTGACCTCCAAGCCACGCCCACAGAACCGGTAGTAAAAAAATTAGAAACCACCCCTGGTTTGAACCACTGAATCTATAGCTATTATTACTAACCCTTATTTGGATAATATAATCGTACTAAATAATCAAAGAAACAGAAAGGCAAACTATAACACATATTTTGTTGATCTTGCCTGCAAATAGCATGTATTAAAATTTTCAAACAATCAGGAAAAATGGTGAAATGGAGTCTTTTTATTAGATTATTGGCTAGTGATCACAATTGAAAATGCAAACTAGATTTTGTTTTCTAATTGGATATATTATAGAATAGTTTTTTCTCTTCCGTTCAATCATGTCCAATTCTCAGAGACTTCCTGGCAAGTCCCTGCAGTTTTGTTAGTAAGGTTTTTCAGAAGTGGTTTGCCATTGTCTCCTTCCTAGGGCTGAGAGAAAATGACTGGCCAAAGATCACCCAGCAGACTTTGTGCCCTAAGGAGGGACTAGAATTCAAAATATTCCAGTCTTTGGCCTGATGCCTTAATCCAGGAGTGTCAAACTCAAGGCCCCTGGGCCTGTGGGGTGCTTAGATCTGGCCTGCGGGGCCACCCTGGAAACAGCAAAGGACTGGCCTGCAGTGCCTTGGCCCGGCCCAGGCCCACCCGGCACTGATCTACAACCTGGTGGCAGCTGGCAGAGTACTATAGGAGGCCATCACAGCCAAAAACAGAGGTCAGGAGGCCCTCCCAAGCTCCATTTTCATTGGCAAAGTGCTGTAGGAGGCCACTGCAGCTGAAAACGGAGCTTGGGAGGGCCGCACGCACCCCTCCTGAGCTCCGTTTTCACTAGCAGAGTGCTAGCAAAACAAACTACTAGCAAAAGTGGCATTTGATCACAAGGCAAGGAGGCATTGAGAAATGTTTCCCCTTTTGCATTTGAGCATCCAAAAAGGGTCAGGAAAGGAGAAAGAGGAAAGACAAAAAGAAGGAAAGAGGGGAAGGAAAAAGAAAGGAAAATGAAGAGGGAAGGAAAAAGAAGAAAAGAGAAAAAGGAAGGAAGGAAGGAAGGAAGGAAGGAAGGAAGGAAGGAAGGAAGGAAGGAAGGAAGGAAGGAAGGAAGGAAGGAAGGAAGGGAGGAAGGAAATTATAATGAGAGGGAGGGAGAGGCTGAGGGAAGTCCTGCCTTAGCACTTGGCCACCAGCAGCCCTGCTGCCCTTTCGCCATCCCCTTGTCTCCACCTCCTGACCTCTCCTGCTGGTCTCCCATCCTATCACTGAGCATGCTTTGGTTAGAAATCTGGGTCTCCTCACGTGGAGAGGGAGTGGGCCTCCCTCTGACCCACACACTTTGCCCTCCCGCACATACCATGAGCAACTTGGCCAAGGAGAGTGAGCACAGCAGCAGCAGCCTCGAGGAGGAGATAAGCACAGCCGGGCACCCCCTCGGGGAAGCGGGATTGGGCTGGGCTGTGGGGTCCCGGTGCCCTAGGAGCTTGAGGGCCGGGCTGGGTGCTTGCCCTCCGCTGCCTAGGGCTCTGGACAGCCTGCACCACTGTCCAGGGGTCCTCCTCATGGCCTGAGAGGGATGGCGAGGCTCCTCTGGAGGACAAGGGTTTGGCCCTCTCCCTGGTCTCGCCTTTCTCCGCTGGAGACAATGGATCCCCCAGCCCTGCCCAGGCTACCACAGGCGCCCCCAACACGAGTGATGTTAAGCTGGCCATGCCCACCCCAGCCACACCCACCTGGCCTCCCGAGATCAAAGACAACTCTGATGTGGCCCTCAATGAAATCAAGTTTGACACCCCTATCTTAATCACTACACCAAACTGGCTCTCATAGAATAGTTAAATATATCAGTAATATTAAGATTTTTTCATTAATCATAATTTGTCCCTACCTTTCTGGAATTAAAATCTCTGTACTTTGTTGTCGTTTTATACGGGGTGGAGCTGGTCGTGCACTGCTGGGTCGTGGTAGCCTTCTGTTAAGTAGGGAAGAAATTGTTTTAATAGTAAGCAATTACTATTTACTGTTATTGCTATTATTTCTATATAATTACAAATTAATTTCAAACATCCTCTGCATTTATCTTTAATTTCTGATATAAATGCACCTTTGAGAATTAAGCAAGTATGTATTAATGTATCTGAATTATATATCTTTCAATTGTAATATATCCAAACAAGTTTAGATTCTGATTCACATACTTTAAATTACAATCTTAAATTCTAAAAATAAATTCTAGCAATACAAGTGTTTTCACTTGTTACTCTTGATCTAAACAGGCTATACACTCTTTATAGACCTGGTTTATGGACAACAAAGATCTGACAGTTACAGCAGAGGTGGAGCAGCCAAGGCCCAGTGGGATCCAAACTGTGGCTCCCTAGACTCCTGAGAGTGCAATGTCAAATGGTCAAATTTCAGTTTGGTTGTTCTTAAAAACAGGAGGAAAGAATTAGAAGTCATCACAAACTGAAACTATTTTATAGTCTTATAATCCCATTTTATATCCCTTCTCTCACAACTCAGATGATAATGTTCAACTGTATTTAGCAACAAAATGGCTGAACTCAAATGACAATATGATTTCATTTAAATGAAGCAGGTTGCAAATATTTAACTCCTTCAAAACCTTCTTGAAAACCTCAAAATAATACAAAAAATATTGGCAAGTATGTGGATACTGCCAAATGCTGATCCAGTTGAACATATGAAAAATCTTTCTCCATTGTAAACAGAAAATTTACATTTCTGTCTGTGTGAATATACCGTAAGTAGTCTTTCCAAGAGGTACTGCTATTTTAGGAAACTATTTT
This sequence comes from Thermophis baileyi, assembly GCA_003457575.1. NCBI lineage: Eukaryota > Metazoa > Chordata > Lepidosauria > Squamata > Dipsadidae > Thermophis > Thermophis baileyi. The sequence goes on from QLTV01002665.1 coordinate 131,888, forward strand.
TTTCAACTGAGCATCCAGAGTGTAAATAATAACTACTTTTCTACCCTGTATGAGTAATATATAGACATGTATGCATTTAATATTCTTACTTACCTAATCATTTGGTATAATCAGATAATTCAAATATAATTATGAGACACCAGGCCACTGGGCAGCTGGAACATGGCCAGTGCTCTCACGGTTGAGATTGAGCATGGCAGTGGCAAACAGTGGCAGCAGAGACTGGGTAGTGGGGCAATGCCTCAGCGTGGACTGCAGGGCACAAAGACCAGAGCCAGCAAGTGCAGTGCAGTAGTATTGGTAGCAGGGACCTGAGCTTTGGCAACAGCAGCAACTGGCCAGTGGCCAGAGCTTGGTGGGGCCAAGGAAAGAACTTGGAAAAGCCAAAAACAGGATGTAGAAAGGAAAGAACTTGGAAAAGCCAAAAACATAAAGCCGAGCCCAATACCTAGGGACCTTCATGAAAGGGGCAGTGTGGCCACCCGATGGACAGTGGCCACAAGACTTGGGGTTACATTCGAGGACTAAAGGCCCCTGAAGTGTTTGAGTGCCCACTCCCTGTGGCCCTGTTCCAGATCATCAGTCCCTCCTAGGTCAGGGGGACTCAGATGATCATCTTCAGAACTGTGCAGAGGAATCTGTTCGAGATCTGATGGACAAAGTCACTTGGATTCATTCCCAGTTGGAACCATGCTTGGTGCAGGTGCATTTGAGATGCCTAGGGAAAGGTCTTGCCTGGTTATTTGGGGACAGTTTGAGCCTGTTGGACCTGATGAAGTGAACAATTAGATCCCTGTCCTGTCTGGTTGATGGACAATGACTAGCAGATGGGTTTAAGCAGCAATAAACTCCTTGCTTCAGGAGGGGATTTTCCTGAGGCCTTTTAAGGAGGCCTTAGTTCACCTCCTTAGAAAAACCATCACTTGATCCCATTTATCTGGACAATTTTCATCCAGTTTCCCATCTTCCCTTCTTAGGAAAAGTAATAGAAAAGATGGCTACTTGGCAGCTTCAGAGTGTCCTGGATGAAATGGATTATCTGGACCCTTTCCAGTCAGGATTGAGGCCTGGGTCAGATCATTGGCCACCAAACGTTTACATTTTTACATCTCCACCCCTGGTGATCCAAGTGACACTGTTGCTGCCCTCTTGAGATGCCTGGACACTATGGGGGCCTGGATGGAGGACAACTGGCTGCAGCTGAACCCTGGCAAGATTGAATGGCTCTGGATATGGATCTTCAAGATCCGGGACCTTAACTATCTTAGTTTTGGATGGGTTTGCACTCCCCCAGACAGACCTGGTCCACCACTTGGTATTCTCCTGGATTCATGACTCCTGGTCAAAGAGCAGGTGGCAGTCATGGCTAGGAAAGTCTTTACACATCTTTGTGCTATGTGTCAAGTTGCAGCCTTTCATGGATCAGGAGTCTCTGAGCTCAGTCATTCAAGCCCTGGTCATCTCATGTTTGAACTACTGCAATGCACTCTACATTGGGCTACCCTTGAAGAGCATTCGGAAGCTTCAATTGCAGCAGAGTGCAATGGCACGGGCAGTTCTTGGGGTTCTTAGGGTAGTCCATATCACACCACTACTCCACAAGCTGTACTGGTCGCCAGTTTGCTTCCGGATTCAATTCAAGATGCTGGTTATTACCTTTAAAATACTGTATGGCATGGGTCTAGGTTACTTGAGGATTCATCTCACCTTGGGACTGAGCCACCATCTCAGAGTGAGAGGGACACTGTGGCCCGTCAGTGAATAAATTCCAGCTGGCAGGAAAAGGCCTTCTCTACCATGGCTCCTGCCTTTTGGAACATCTTACAGTTGTAAGAAAAAGTATGTGAACCCCTTGGGATTACCTGGAGTTTTGCATGAATTGGTCATAAAATGTGCTCTGAACGTCATCTAAGTCACAACAATAGAAAAACACAGTCTGCTTAAAATAATACTACACAAACATTAGATGTTGCCATGGTTTAATTGAACATAACATGTAAACATTCACAGTGCAGGGAGGAAAAAGTATGTGAGCCCCTAGCCTAATGACTTCTCCAAGAGCTAATTGGAGCCAGGAGTGAGCCAACCTTGACTCCAATCAGTGTGATGATATTGGATGTGTGGCTGACAGCTGTCCTGCCCTTTAAAAACACACACCTGGTTTGGGTTTACTGGTTTCAAGAAGCAC
>QLTV01002665.1:134835-156773 GCA_003457575.1 Thermophis baileyi
ACTACAGGAAACGTTTGGTTGAGGTTATTGCTGCCAAAGGAGGGTCAACCAGTTATTAAGTCCAAAGGTTCACATACTTTTTCCTCCCTGCACTGTGAATGTTTACATGTTATGTTCAATTAAACCATGGCAACATCTAATGTTTGTGTAGTATTATTTTAAGCAGACTGTGTTTTTCTATTGTTGTGACTTAGATGACGTTCAGAGCACATTTTATGACCAATTCATGCAAAACTCCACGTAATCCCAAGGGGTTCACATACTTTTTCTTGCAACTGTATATCCCAAGGTGAGATTGGCTCCCATTCTTCTGATCTTCCTTAAGGGCCTAAAGACCTGGCTGTGCCAGATGGCTTGTGGTCCCAATAGGTGACCATCACATTGGACACAGTTCATGAATTAAGAGGCAATCCCCCCCCCCCAGTAGCACAGCCAGCTCCCTCCGTCCCCATATTTTAACTATAATTTTTCTTTAATTGTAACTCAATTGTTATCATTTTAGAAATATTTACCTCAGGGTTTTATGCTTTTAATGCTGTAAGCCACCCACAGTTGTTTTGAAATGAGATGGGTGGCAAATTAATTAATTAAATAAATAAATAATAAACATGAAAAAATTGAAATAAATAAAATTTAAGAATTTAACTCAGATATAATATTGGTTTCCTAAAATAGCTTATACATTGGTGATCACCTTATAAGTAATCATTGGGAGAGTCAAAAGTATTCCAATATCAACATGTTTTGAGTTCAAAACTCAACAGAACATGAAAGTGTTCTGAAAACAAAATGCTTGAAAAATACTTAAGTTTGATCAAAACATTAAATGTTTTGAGAACTGAACTGTGATTATTATTATTTTATAATCTCAAGCTAACCAATAGAACAGCAGAGATCAGTCATAACCCTGCTCCTGTTGGATAAAAAGCAACAATTTCAACAACAGTAAGCAAGGAAGCAAAGCAACTACCTTTACAGCTTAAAGCAAGCAAGGTGGTCCAAAGGCATTAGATAATTGTATAAGTGACAGCTTTGGGCAATTAGCATGGTGCACAGTTCTGGTTTTGGGCACTACTTTTGTGTATCATCTTCAAAAGTAAGTAGCAGTCTCAATACAAGCATGTAATTCATCTAAGCAGGTAGAAAATATGTTTCACATTTCCATTCCATGACAGGATAAGAGACAGGATCCCAGAACATCTGCCACTGCAGTTACCAGCACCTCCTGTGCTGGGAGACACAGGTAATAGAGATAAACGTGAACTAGATGAGCATGGTTGAGAGCTAGCTGTCGGAGCAGCCAAAGTTCAAATATCATCACAGAAATATGAACAAGGTACCTAATTACATGCACATTGTCAGCATGAATTTATTATCTGCAAATTGTCCCCGATAGAGAAAGATGATGTTAGGTTCGGTGGGGCCAGCACCAATATATCCTAGGACCAGATCTTACAAACACCTTAAGGTGACTGGACATTTCCAAACGTTCAGATGCTTTGTATTTCATTGTGATAATTAAGCAAGTTTAAGAAATATTAAAGTTTTAAATATTAGTTTAATAAGAATGTTTAGACTTTGTAATATATCTTGATTATTAGCATGAATAATATGAGTTATTAATGTTATTAATGAAAGAAAGGATATATAGTCAGACCTTTGAGTGATCTGAGATGGAATTTCATTTGTAAATTCATTATTTTCAGAAATCTTTTCTGTTGTACCAGTATTCAGAACATCTCCCTCTGTGGAATAAAAATAATTTTATTATGTCATTTTGAGGAAATGCCCCCAATATTGTTCTTTGTCTTACTGAAATAGATTTATTAAATTAAATATTATATAGAAATCAAGTCCATTGTGTAATGTCTGTCTATTATAGATTACTGGTAGACAAAAAGTGCTTTAATTTGAATTACAATAAAATATATATCTAAATTTCTCAATAGTAAAATGAAAATATCATAAAGGCTTATTACCTGCATCACCGAATGATTCACCTGCAAAATAAACATATTATTTTTCAGACTAAATAGATCAAATAACTTGTTTGTTGTACACAGAACTGAGGACAGAGGATTCAAGTGTACATGAACAGACCTTCCCACCAATTCCAAGATACTGAATCTTGATCATGGGGAAAATAACATAGCTTTTAAACTATCCAGACAGCAAATCACTTAGGTTGAAAAGTGTTGAAAGCAGTTTAAAAAATCCAATGAAGAATTATGTAGTAGGTTCAGATTTAGGACAGAATTCAGTGGTATGTTTCATAATTTTAAAAGCAATTTCCACTCAAGGTACTGCAGTATTATAAAAAAGTATCTTAGCACTACCATGAAATAGTCAGTGTCATTATAGTTAAGCATATGAATAGAAACAAAAGATAGAGCAATGGCTAATGTACAAAACAAAGAAAAAAGGAGAAATAAACAATCAGCGCATCTATCTATGGAGATTCTCAGTTATCCATGTCATGGTTGTCCCAAAGGTGCTTTTTCAGGAGGCAACTGGACTTTCTGGTTTTTCTTTGAAGATGTTTTGCTTGTCATCCAAGAAGCTTCTTCAGCTCTGAGTGAGAAGCAAAATGTCTTCAAAGAAAAACCAGAAAGTTCAGTTGCTTCTTAAAAAAGCACCTTTGGGACAATCAGTGCATCTGTAATTTTTCATTTGTAATGTTTTAAATGCCTGTGTTCCATATAATCGGAATACAACAAAAAGTTAAGCAAGATGTTAGTGTTTATTTATTTATTAAATTTATATGCCACCCATTTCACTGTCAAGCACTCTGTGTGGTTTATAAACATCACAGAAACAGAAGTACAAACATTAAATATTAAATACATAGAAATTAAGTATCCGGTAAGAGAACAAAGAATTCTAGAAGTGAACCACTGGCTAAAGGGTTGGTGTCGCCAAAAAAACTTTGGATTCCTGGACCATGGCCTGTATAATCTCCATGATGGGCTTCTGGCAAGGGATGGGCTGCACCTCAAAAGACTGGGAATAATGTTTTCGGAAAACAACTGGCTCAACTTATCAGGAGGGCTTTAAACTAAAATTGAGGGGGGAGGGTAACCAATCTTTAGGATCTCCAGGACCTAATTCCAAGCAAATACCCCTAGAAAGCAAGTCAAATAATGAAGTAAGGAGGGATGGAAAGGAAGACAAACACAAACACCAACTAGGAGACATAGGAAGCATACCCAGAGTCAGACATAAAAATCTCAAGTGCCTGTATACAAAGTCTGGGGAACAAACAGGGTGAACTTGAATTATTAATACATGAAGGTAGATACAATATAGTTGGAATAACAGAAAGTTGGTGGGATGAAACCCATGACTGGAACATACTGATAGAAGGATACAAATTGTTCAAAAAACCCAGACCCCATAAAAGAGGAGGTGGAATTGCACTGTATGTAAAGGACCACTATATTGCTACAGAAATGCATGAAACCAAAGACGAAAACTTCCTAGAATGCATATGGGTCAATATAAAAGAAAAAAAGAACGACATGGCCATAGGCATATACTATAAACCAATCAAGCAAAAAAAAATGTCCTTTTTGCTAACCAACTAACAAATATATGTGGGAAACACAAACTACAATAGTAATGGGGGACTTCAATTACCCTGACATCAATTGGAAGACTAATTCTGCACCAAGTGAGAAATCAAATGTTCCTAACCAACCTAGCTGACAACTTTGTTGTCCAAAAGGTAGAGGAGGGAACTAGAGGGACAGCCATACTGGACTTAATTTTTACAAACAGAGAGGAAGCAGGAACCTTGGGTGAGAGTGACTATGTCATACTAGAATTCAACATAATGCAAACACAAGCAATAGACCACAATGATACCAGAGTCTTAGATTTTAAAAGAGCTGATTTTAATAAACTCAGAGAGAACTTGGGAAAGATTCCTTGGATGAAAATCCTAAAGGAGAAAAAAAACAAAAGAATCTTGGGAAACTCTGAAAAATCTGATCATAAAAGCCCAGACCAGCACAATGAAATCCAAGAAGAAACCAGCATGGCTTCACAAAGATCTCTCTGACAAATTGAAAGACAAAAAGGACAAGTACAAAAAATTAAAAGAGAGACACAATAACTAAGGCAGAATATCAGCAGATAGCCAGAATCTGCAAAGACGAAGTCAGGAAAGCAAAGGCTCAGAATGAACAAAGACTTGCAACAAAGTCAAAGATAATAAAAAAAAGTTTCTTCCAACATATAAATAACAAGAAAAAAATCAAGGCCAACAGTGGGTCCACTAAAGAGAAAAGACAGCAAGGAAGTAACAGGCAACAGAGAGAAAGCAGAGCTGCTTAACTTATTCTTTGCATGTGTCTTCTCGCAAAAAGAAACAATAGTCCAACCTACCAAAAACATAAATGTAAAAGACAGCTAGAAATAAAAGTTAAAATAAGCAAAAAAAAAAAAATAGTAAGAGAACACCTGTCTGATCTTAACGAATACAAATTACAGGGACCTCATGGACTACATCCCAGAGTTCTAAAGGAGCTGGCAGATGTCATCTCAGAACCACTGTACCACATCTTTCAAAAATCCTGGAGCACCAGGGAACTACCAGAGGACTGGAAAGAGCTGATGTGGTTCCCATCTTAAAAAAGGGGAAAAACCAGACCCAGGAAACTACAGACCAATCAGCCTAATATCAATACCCGGGAAGATATTGGAAAAGATAATAAAAAAACAGATCTGCCAACATCTAGAAATGAGCAAAGTAATAACTAGAAGTCAGCACGGGTTTGTTAAACCACCACCAGATGGATTCTATACTAAACTATACTCAACGAGTAGTCCTTAATGGGTCTATGTCTACATGGAGGGAAGTAAGCAGAGGGGTACACAAGGTTCCATCATAGGCCCAGTACTGTTCAATACCTTCCTAAACGACTTAAATGAGGGAATAGAAGGGGAACTTACCAAATTTGCAGATGATACTAAGCTGGCAGGAATAGCTAACACCCTAGAAGATAGGCTCAAGATCCAGATGGATCTTGATAGACTTGAACACTGGGCCCTATCTAACAAAATGAAATTCAATGTAGAGAAAAGTAGTTTTACACTTAGGCGAGAAAAAGTACACATACAGACTGGGTGAAACCAGGCTTAATAGCAGTGACTGTAAAAAGGCTCTTGGAGTCTTAGTGGACAACCAGCTAAATATGAGCCTGTCAGGGTTTCGAATAGCATCTGGAATTAAATCAGAGTCCGAGGCAAAGCATTCCTCAAAGTTCCAATTTATTAACAGAGCCATGTCAGCACGGCTGGGAGAAATCCCGAATCTGAAGCCTTCGGGGTTTCTCCACCCAGTTGAAAGTTCCAAAGAAAATGGCTTCGGCCTGACAGAGCCAGCAGTGTGCAGCGGCAACCAAAAAAGCCAATGCAATCCTTAGCTGCATTAACAGAGGGATACAATCAAGATCAAGTGAGGTACTAATACCACTCTATAAAGCCTTAGTAAGACCACACCTAGAATACTGCATCCAGTTTTGGTCACCACACTATTAAAAAGATGTTGAGACTCTAGAAAAAGTGCAGAGAAGAGCAACCAGGATGATTAGGGGACTGGAGAGTAAAACATATGAAGAATGGTTACAGGAACTGGGCATGGCTAGTCTAGTGAAGAGAAGGATCAGGGGAGACATGATAACAGTGTTCCAATATTTGAGGGGCTGCCACAGAAAGGGAGGGGTCAAACTGTTTTCCAAGACACCTGAAGGCCAGACAAGGAATAATGGATGGAAATTTGAACAAGGAGATATTCAACCTGGAAATAAGGAGAAATTTTCTGACAGTGAGAACAATCAACCAATGGAACAGCTTGCCTTCGGAAGTTGTGGGAGCTTCATCACTGGAGGCTTTCAAGAAGAGATTGGACTGCCATTTGTCAGAAATGGTGTAAGGTCTCCTGCTTGGGCAGGGGGATGGACTAGATGACCTACAAGGTCCCAACTCTGTTAATCTGTTAAGTAAGATAAAAACCAGAATATTACAGTATGGAGGTGGGATCCTCCTGATCTACTGACCATCTCCAACATAAATAGCAATAGCACTTAGACTTATATACCGCTTCATAGTGCTTTACAGCCCTCTCTAAGCGGTTTACAGAGTTAGCATATTGCCCCCAACAATCTGGGTCCTCATTTTACCCACCTCGGAAGGATGGAAGGCTGAGTCAACCTTGAGCCGGTGAGATTTGAACCGCTGAACTGCAGCTAGCAGTCAACTGAAGTAGCCTGCAGTGCTGCACTCTAACCACTGCGCCACCTCGGCTCCCTGGGCCCCAGGCCAGTTGGCAGAGGTAGGTTTTGAGGTGGCAGGCTAAGCAGTGGACTTAGCATCAGTGGGCTTTATGGTGGTGGTGGGTCAAAAGCAGCGACCATCATGGGCCAAGCATTTGTGGTGGGCCAAGTGTTAGCAGGCCAAATGGTGACAGCGGAGCAAACAGTGGCAGCGGGCCAGCCAGCAGACCAAACGGCAGTGGCAAACTGAGCAGTGGCGGCGGGCTGAATGTCACTGATGGCGCCAGTGGCCTATCTGAGGAACTGTGCCTAGGTCCCATGGAGGAGCTGTACCTAGAACTCACTTGATGGCGGGGCACTGACATCAGCTGTGGTGGCAGTGACAACAGCAGTGGCACAGTCGGCAACAAGAAGAGTGTCAACCCTGAAGCTGACCTGGGTGAAGCCATCTTGGAGCTTCAGTATTTCCACACTGGAGCGAGGGATAGGGAGGGGGATTAGAGATAGCTGGGGCTATGTAGTCAAAATAAAACACTTTCCCCTGTGAACAATGGACGTTCTCACACCTGGCTGGAAGAAGGAGGAGTGATGTCACCAGACCTGCGGACATTGCCTTGATTGTCTTCTGGGTGGAGGAGGACATCAGCTACCTGTCAGCATTACCAGAGCTGGCAAGGAAACGCACAGTCGCTTCGATGAGAGAGGAGGGGACCACGGTCCTCAAGTGGAGGTCAATGGGACCTCTGGACGTCAGCGAGTCCAGGGAGTGGAAGTACCAGATCGCAACCCACAGCCAGACCCAGGAGGGGCTGCCAGAGAAGCTTGGCCAACTAAGCCTCAGCAGTGTCAGGAGGCATCAAACGTCCGACCAAGCGATGGTGCTCCTTGGCCAGCCAACTTTTACGTTTCCCACCCAAAGGGACTGATCTACTCAGCCCCAGTGCTGCTCACACTAGCGCAGTCTAGCGTGCACCAGAGTCTCCCCAGGAGGGCCCAATCTACGTGCAATGCCTGTATTTTCCGGGGAGTCTCCAACCGCATCCATGACTGGTACTGGATGGCCGTGGCCATGGACCTTGAGATCCACCCGCACTGTAAAGAGGCGTCAGAAAAGAAGCCAAGGAGGCAACTTGGTCGGTGATCCGCCCCTCCCCGATGGGCGAAAGAGCCACCCAGGGGGACTTCGATGGCCCTGATCAAGTGCTTTCGATGTGGGCAGCAAGGCCATAGTGCATCGGAATGCCTGGCACCAGCACCCGTGCCCCAGCTGAAGCCTCCTGGACTGGTAAAACCCAGAAAGCCACCACGGAAATCTGCAGAAGGGGGGGAAATAGCCCACCAAGCCATTGAGGTCTCCCCCCCCTCTGCAAAGAAAGGAGGGAACTCCAGCCCAAGAGGCATCGCCACTGACAGCTGATGACAGCAGTGACGGCAGTGAGGAAGATCCGATGGTGAGTAGACCTATCCCCCCATTCACCATAAAGTCAAGACTGGTGGTGCTAAGCACAGGAACCCAAGGGGAAGTAGAGCCTGTCATAGACATGGGATGTACCTGGTGCCTGATCAGTCTCCCTCTCTGCCAAAAGCTAGGCATCCAGACTTGGCCACCCCCATATGTTTTGAGCAAGTCGATGGGAGACTAATTGGGGGAACACCAGCCACTTTGATCATCGAGCCTGTGCGCTTAGAAATGGGTTGCCACTGGGAAATTATCTGATTTGTGGTGGCGCCAAAAATGCCTGAGGCGATCATCCTGGGTCTGGCTTGGCTGGATAAGTGGTGCCCCACCATCACCTGGGAAGACAGTTACCGGAAAATAAAGCTGGGACTAGGGCTCCTCCCCCCTCCTGACCCTGCAGGGGAAGAAAAAGCCAAGCTGCAAAATGGCGAAAAAGCCGCCGTTACTGCAGAAGCGCTTCCGGATAGTCCCCAGGGAATATCGGGATCTAGCAGAGGCATTTAGCGAGGAAGAATGCAATGCACTCCCACCTCACCAACCTACAGACAGTGCCATAGAGTTTGTCCCAGGGGCTAAACTACCCAAACCTAAGATGTATTCCATGACCCCAAAAGAAATGACTGAATTAAGGGAATACATCGACACCAACTTGGCCTGAGGGTTCATCCACCTGCCAAATCTCGGGTAGCCACCCCCGTCCTCTTTAAAGAGAAGATGGGTCGATGAGATTATGCGTCGACTTTAGAGGTATTAATGCAATGTGCGTGGAAAACACCTACCCCCTGCCCCTCATGAAGGACATGCTAGCCCCCATAGCCAAGGGGAAAGTGTTTACCAAGCTAAACCTACAAGAGGCATACTACCAGGTCCGAATAAGAGAGGGTGATGAGTGGAAAACAGCCTTCAACTGCCCCCTGGGCAGCTTCCAATTCAAAGTGATGCCTTTCGGAGTACAGGGAGCCCCTGCAGTTTTCATGCAGCTAATAAACAAGGTGCTGCATGATCACCTGTATAAGGGAGTTGTAGTGTATTTGTACGACATTCTCATCTTCACTGAGACCCTAGAGAAGCACACCAAGCTAGTACGCCAGGTTTTGAAAAAACTTCTTGCAGCGAAGCTATACGCGAAGCTGTCAAAATGTGAGTTTCACAAGACTAACCTAGACTACCTGGGCTACCGAGTGTCAAACGAGGGGGTGGAGAGGGATCCAGACAAAGTGAAAGCGGTCCTAGACTTGCAGCCCCCATGCACCAGAAAACAGCTGCAAAGCTTCCTCGGATTCGCCAACTTCTACTGGCAATTCATCCCGACCTTTGCAGAGATTGCCCTGTCCATCACGGAACTCTTAAAAATGGGGGGGGGGTCCTCAACAGCCATGGCCCAGCCAGCCCCTTAACTGGACTTTAGAATGCCAACGGCATTCGAAACGCTAAAAATCCTGTTCACCAAGGAACCAACCCCCAGGCACCCTGACACAGAACAGCCCTTTGTTGTTCAAGCCATCACGGCCATCCTCCTTCAAAAAAATGCTAATGGTGACTTACAGCGATGCACCTACACCTCCAAAAAACTGACTGAGACCAAAAGGAGGTGGGCGGTGTGGGAGGAGGAAGCCTACGCAGTTTGATGAGCCTTATTGAACTGGAGGCACTTCCTCGAGGGCAGCCAGGTCCCAATTGAAGTGTGGACTGACCACAAAAACCTAGAAGCACTCAAAAGGCTTTCTCCCAAACAAGTCCGCTGGGCACAGTACTTCAAAAGGTTCAATTTCGAGCTGAAATATATCCCGGGGGGGGGGGAATCGTCTGGCAGATGCCATGTCACGCAAGCCACAATACGACAGCAAACGTGAAGAGTGTCAGGGTTCCAAGTAACAACCCCAACGAAAGAAAACCCCGAGGCTTGAAGTTCCTCAAAGTTCCATTTTATTAGAGATGTCATATTGGCACATCTGGGAAAACCCGAATCTGAAAGCTTCCAGGTTTCCCCACCCAAACAAAAGTTCAAGTCCCTGCCCCAGCACCCACATGTCCATCACATGGTCCAATCAAAGCACCATCCCAACTGAGGATGCCTTCCAGTCACACCCCTCCAGGTGCAGGGCAAGATGTCCTTGACTCTCTGAGAAAGGAATGTTATTATGACTATATATCACCCCTGCTCCATACAAGCCCCACTCCCAGTTTCCCACAGCAGTAAATGTGGCAGGCCTGAAGGCCCAATGCAAAATATGGCTTCCAGGCCTGACAGGCCGCCCCCCCCCCTCATCAGAAGATCGTGTCCTGCAATGAGAGTAACACAGGGGATTATTTCAAAAGACTAACCACCTCTTTCCCCCCCAAGGGGACCCTTTAGCTTATTAGGGTATTCATCATGGAATTGTTTTACTAGTCTGTCTGCTTTTACATCCCAGCTTTTAACCCAAGTAGCCTCAGACAAAGGGTACCCTTTCCAATGAACTAAATATTGCAATCTATCTCTATATAGTCTACAGTCTAAAATCTTTTTAACCTCGTAATGGGTTTCTCCTTGCACCACCATAGGTTTGAGAGGTGGTTGAGTTTGTGGTCTCAATCTAGACTTGGTGGCAAACTACAGTGAAAAACAGGATGTACTTTCCCAAGAATGCGGGGGAGGTTGAGCTGAACTGTCACTGGGTTAATTACTTTCACTATTGAGAATGGACCTAAAAACTTAGGTCCCAGCTTTTTACTAGGCAGCTTTAGTCTTATGTATTTGGTTGATAGATAGACCTGATTTCCCACACGAAAGGGGGGTTGAAGAGAATGGTGTTTGTCTGCTTGCTTTTTATATGCTTCAGCGGCTTCTGCTAGCACTTTTTTAGTATTCTCCCAGGCCTTCCTCAGCGACTCCATCCACTCGGTCAGAGTTAGGGAAGAGGGAGGTTCTCTAGGCAGTTCGGACATGGGTACAAAATCCATGCTGCTGGTGACCTGGAAGGGGGTTAATCCGGTGCTACTGTGCACGGCGTTGTTGTAAGCCACTTCTGCAAATGGCAGCAGGTCTGCCCAGTTCTCTTGCTGGTAATCCACATAACATCTAATATATTGTTCCACCATTGTGTTCGCTCGTTCCGCAGCTCCATTCGTACTCGGATAGAAAACTGAGCTAAGCCCTTGCGTGGATCCGACCGATTTCAGGAACTCTCTCCAAAACTTAGCTGTGAATTGGACTCCTCAGTCTGAGATGACTCGACAGGGTATTCCGTGCAGTCAGTAGATCTGTTTGATGAACATCTTTGCCAGCTTTTTTGCTGATGGCAGTCCCGAACAGGCTGTGAAGTGGGCTTTCTTTGAAAATAAGTCGATTACTGTCCAAATGACTGTATTTCCCCCACTCTCTGGGAGCTCAACTACAGTCCATTGCAATTTCCTCCCAAGGTCGGCTGCGGCTGGCTACCTGCTGGAGGAGCCCAGGAGGTTTCCCTGGTCTCATCTTCATGGCAGCACAAGTGGCACAACTTTTTACGTAGTCTTCCACATGAGCCTTCATCTTTGGCCACCAAAATTGTCTCCTGGCTAGGTGCAGGGTTTTCAAGAATCCAAAATGGCCGGCAAGTCGGGAGTCATGGCTGTGCTGTAGCACTTCCAGTCTCAGGCTGGCGGGGACATATAGTTTTGATCCCTTCCAGGCTAGCCCATCTCTCATGGTCAAGATGTTTCTATTATCTATGAGCCATGGGTCAGTTGGAAGTGCTGTTTTCAGTGCTGCTGTCAGTTTGTCCTGTCCGGTATCGGGTTGTCATCTGGTTTGGCCTCTAGTGGTGACTTGTGCGGCTGATTGCGAGGGGGAAATGATGGCATAGACGACTTCTTCCCTGCGGCTATCGAATTGGGGTTTTCTCGATAAGGCATCTGCTAGCAGATTTTTCCCTGCTGAGATGTACTTCAGCTCGAATTTAAACCGTCTGAAGTACTGTGCCCAATGGATTTGTTTGGGAGACAGTTTTCTGGGGGGTTTAAGCGCTTTGAGGTTTTTGTGATCAGTCCAGACCTCGAAAGGCACCTTACTCCCTTCCAGAAAATGTCTCCAGGAGAGGAGAGCCCGGCAAATGGCATAGGCTTCTTTTTCCCAAATGGCCCACCGCCTTTCAGTGTCAGTGAGCTTCTTGGACACGTAGGCGCAAGGTAGGAGCTGTCCTTGTGGGTCCTGTGTGAGCACAGCCACCACGGCTACATTGCTGGCGTCCGCTTGGATGATGAACTATCGTTCTGGATCCGGGTGTTGGAGGATCGGCTCTTCGGCAAAGAGCCGTTTTAGTCTCAAAGGCTCTTTGGCAGTCCATTGACCAGGCGAGCGGTTGGCTTGGCCGTGGTGTCGCAGGAGGAGGCCCAGTTTTCAACAGTACTGTTAGGGGCAGGGAGACTTTTGCGAATGCTGGGATAAATTGCCTGTAAAAGTTTGCAAATCCCAGGAAGTTGTTTGCGGGTGTGTGGGGGTTGCCAGTCCAGCACCGCTTTCACTTTTCCTGGATCCATTTCCACCCCTCCACTGGATACTCTGTAGCCTAGATAATCTAGGGAGGTTTGATGGAATTCACATTTTGACAGCTTTGCATACAGCTTTGTAGCGAGGAGTTTTTTCAGTACTTGCCGCACTAGTTTTACATGCTCAAGAGTTTTGCTGAATGTGAGAATGTCATCTAGGTAAACATGGACCCCTTTGTATAAGTGCTCATATAGCACTTCATTTATTAATTGCATGAAGACTGCTGGGGCTCCCTGCAAACCAAATGTCATGATTTTGAATTGGAAGCTGCCAAGCGGACAATTAAAGGCTGTCTTCCATTCATCTCCTTCTTTGATTCTTATACGATAATAAGCTTCTCTCAAGTCCAGTTTGGTGAACACCTTGCCCTTGGCTAAGTGGCTTAGCATGTCATTCATGAGGGGGAGGCGGTAGGTGTTCTCCACACACACAGCATTAATTCCACGAAAATCCATGCAAAGCCTCATCCCCCATCTTTCTTTTCTTTAAATAGGGACTGGGGCTGCCACTCTGGACTTTGCAGGTTGGATAAAGCCCCGTGTTAGGTTGGCATCAATGTATTTCCTTAGCTCCTCCATTTCTTTGGGAGTCATGGAGTACATCTTTGGCTTGGGCAGCTTGGCTCCTGGCACAAATTCGATCGCGCAATCAGTTGAGTGGTGAGGGGGGAGGAATTTGCAGTCTTCCTCGCTAAAGACTCCTGACAGGTCTCGGTACTCTCTTGGTACTAGCGGGCTGCCAGGCAGTCCATCTGCGGCAGGGGCTGCGGGTTCGGGTCCACTGGTGCTGTTGGGAGTTGTGGCGTTTTGACACCGGTCTGGCTTTATGGGCGGTAATGGCCCGACACCTATTTTTAGTTTCCTATAGCCGTCTTCCCACATGATGGTCGGTCCCCATTTGTCCAGCCACGCGACACCCAATATGATTGATTCAGTCATTTTTGGAGCTATGACGAATCGGATAAGTTCCCGGTGGTGGCCCATCTCTAGTCTGACAAGTTCTGTGACTAGCGTGGCAGGGGATCCGTCTATCAATGTCCCATCTACCTGTTCAAAGCGGATGGGGTGCGCTAGGGTTCTCATGCATATGCCTAGCTGTTCAACTATGGGGAGGCTGATTAGGCATCTGGTGCAGCCAGTGTCTATGATGGCTTCTACTTCCCCTTGGGCCCCCGTTTCTGGCACTACTATTCAGGTCTTGATAGTAAAAGGGTGGATGGCTTCACTTACCATTGGGTCATCGTCGCCGCTGCTCCCTTCGGTGGAGCCTGGAGGGGATTCTCTGGCTGGCGTTCCCTCGACTTCATTGGGAAGGAGTGGAACTTCCACAGCCTGCTTGGTGATTTTTCCTTTCTCCAGCGGCTTCCGCGGGGTCCTTCTTACCCAGGGTGTAGTTGGAGTCTGGGCTTGGGGGACCAGGGCTGGAGCCAAGCATTTGGATGCTCGGTGCCCATGCTGACCACACCTGTAGCATTTGATAGTTCCGGATGGTGTGGGTTAGGGCGTCTCGGGCGGTTTAGCCGGGGTTCGGCGACCCAGGGGTCTCCTCATTGGTTTGTCTGCAGTTGGCTTTCTATGGAGGTGAATTTGCACATCCATGGCCACTGCCATGCTGTACCACGCTTGTATACGTTCCGGTACTCCCCTGATGCTGCAAGCTTGTCGGAGGTCTGGATCAAGGGCCTCCTTGAAGTGGTGAATCAGGAGGCGCTCCGGCCAGTCCCTCAGTTTCCCAGCCAGTCTTCGAAACTCCCACACTAGCTCCTTGGGTGGCCGACCCGCTTGCTTCAATGCCTTGATCTGGGCCTCGGCTTCTACTCGATGGGCCATATCTTCAAATTGGCCTCGGAGCAGCTGGATGAATTTGTCAGCATCTTCTAGCTCGGGGCTTTTTCGTCATGCAGCTCCGCTATCCACTCCGCCGCTTCTCCCTCATTCCCTCCGTGGTCGCTTTGTCTTCCTCCATCTTCCCCAAGTTTTCCCGCGGCCCGGTGTCGGGTCGACGTTTGGGGCTCAGGACCCCGGACAGCACCCCGGACAGCTGGTTGAATTTTAAAGCAGATTTCGGTTAATGTCAGGGTTCCAAGTAACAACCCCAACGAAAGAAAACCCCGAGGCTTGAAGTTCCTCAAAGTTCCATTTTATTAGAGATGTCATATTGGCACATCTGGGAAAACCCGAATCTGAAAGCTTCCAGGTTTTCCCCACCCAAACGAAAGTTCAAGTCCCTGCCCAGCACCCACATGTCCATCACATGGTCCAATCAAAGCATCATCCCAACTGAGGATGCCTCCCAGTCACACCCCTCCAGGTGCAGGGCAAGATGTCCTTGACTCTCTGAGAAAGGAATGTTATTATGACTATATATCACCCCTGCTCCATACAAGCCCCACTCCCAGTTTCCCACAGCAGTAAATGTGGCAGGCCTGAAGGCCCAATGCAAAAGATGGCTTCCAGGCCTGACAAAGAGGTGATTCACACCCTAATTCCCCCTTCCCAACATGCCTATCAAGCTACGACCCGCGGCCAAGCCAGGCGGGAAGGAGCAATGAGCAGGGGGGGAATGGCCAATTAGTTGAAAAATGAGCTGCCTGCTGACTCATGGTACAACAAGAACAAGGAAGCACTGACCCTAAGGGATGGACTTGCCTGGAAAGGCTCAAAGCTGTATGTGCTTACCAGCCTGCAACTTCAAGTCCTCCAACAGACCCATGACTCCAAGCAGGAAGGACATTTCAGTTACTTAAAAACTTTGCACTTGGCCAGAAGGCAGTTCTGGTGGCCCAAGAACTTGAGGACTATATCAAAAGTTGTGCAATGTGCGCAGCCATGAAAAAAAGACCAGGGAGACCCCTGGGGCTACTGCAGCAAATGGCAGACCCTAGGAGGAGATCGCTATGGATTTTATCGTTGAGCACCCTGAAAGTGGTGGGAATATGGAAATACGGTCATCTGGACCGTGATACACCTATTCTCAAAACAAGCCCACTTCACTGCCTGCTCTGGGATCACCTCAGCGAGAAAACTGGCTAAGCTATTCATTAAGGAAACTTACAGGTTGCATAGCATCCCACATTGAATTATTTCAGACATGGGGGTCCAGTTCAGTGCAAGGTTCTGGAGGGAATTTATTAAGTCCATTGGGTCCTCGCAAGGGCTTAGTTCTGACAGGCCTGGAAGCCATCTTGGGCAATGGATCTTCAGGCCTGCCACATTTAGTGCTGTGGGAAACCGGGAGGGGGGATTGTATGGAGCTGGGGAGATATATAGTCATAATAACATTCCTTTCTCAGAGAGTCAAGGACATTCTGCCCTGCACCTGGAGGGGTGTGACTGGGAGGCATCTCCAGTTGGGCCGGTGCCTTGATTGGACCATGTGATGGACATGTGGGTGCTGGGTCTTGGACTTTCTTTTGGGTGGGGAAAACCTGGAAGCTTTCAGATTCAGGTTTTCCCAGATGTGTCAATATGACATGTCTAATAAAATGGAACTTTAAGGAACTTCAAGCCTCGGGGTTTTCTTTCGTTGGGGGTGTTACTTGGAACCCTGACATTAACCCAAATCCCCTTTAAACTCCAACCAGCTCCCCGAGCCTCGGGCTGCTGTCCGGGGTCCTGAGCGCCGAATGTCGACCCAATACCGGGCGGCATGAAGACTCAGGGAAGATGGAGGAAGACAAATCAGCCACGGAGGTAGCCACAGGGGCTAGCTCGGTGGTTTATGTCGAGACCATCTACTTCCCAAGGTGTGGTGGAAGCGGAAATGGCTGCAGAAGCAGAGCACCAGCTGGGTGCCTGGCCCAAAGAGCCGGTGCCAGAGCAAGCCGCTCAGCCAGATCTTACTTTATGGGACAAGGCTGCGGGAGCCGCGCTACCCCAGGAGACAATGGCCGGACTGATGCTGCCGAACCAGCAGATGGGACTGAGCAGAGCGGAGCAGACCACAGCCCGCAAATGACGGCGTTGGGACCAGCAGACCCCAGGCGCTCTCGGAAGTGGGGATTCCTGCCACCGTCACGCAGCCAGTCGTTAGCAAGCCTCCAAGAGCAGTTCGGCCAACTCAGTGTGGGCAGCGTTGCTCAGCTCCCTGGGACTGGACAACCCCGGTGGACTCTTACTCAACACATGTTCACCTTTCCGAGCCTCGAAGCCACAGCGCTACCGAGTGGAGCGTCTGCCTCCTATTCGGCACGAAGCGGATCGTGCCACAGCCTCACACGTCGGGCCCGATTTACCGAAGGGACAGCCTATGCTGGAATCAGAATGGGGCAGCAGCAAAGCCCATTGAGTCATCTCAGTCTGGTGCTACAAGGACCCCAACTGGGGCTGTTGGGACCTAATACTCCGCCTCAGCAGCTGGTCCTCAGACTGCCCCCAGCCCACCAAATCCCACTGGAGTGGGCCTTCTACCCCAGCCAGAGGTGGGTGCAATACCAGTGGACGACTGCTCCAATTTTGCAGCCCGTACCGGTCCAGCAACCAGTGCAGTTCCAGCTACCAGTCATGGCCCCACCACTGGTACAGGTTCAGCAACCAGTGCAACTCCAGCCACCGGTCGTGGCCCCGCCGCCGATGCCAGCCCAGCAGCCCGCGCCGGATCAGCAACCGGCCCCGCCAGCTGTTCCACCTCCGCGATTTAGAGTGACCTTTGATGGAACCCCGGGATGGCTAGCCTACTTCCTTAACCGAGTCTGAGCTCACATTGATCATTATGGGGATCAAAACCCAACTGATCGGGATTTGATTTTGGCAATTGCGGATGGCATGAATGAGGGAGAAGTGGCTGAGTGGATAGCTGAGCTCCATGATGAGGAAGTCCCCGAGCTAGACGACGCGGATGAATTCGTCCAGCTGCTCCGAGGCCGTTTCCAAGACATGGCCCATCAAGTAGAGGCCGAGGCCCAAATCAAGGTGTTCAAACAAGTGGGCCGACCTCCCAAGAAGTTAGTGTGGGAATTTCGAAGACTGGCTGGGAAACTGAGGGACTGGCCAGAGTGCCTCCTCATTCACCACTTCAAAGAGGCCCTCGACCAGACCTCCGACAAGCTTGCGGCATCCGGGGGGGGGGTGTCCCAGGGCGCATATAAGCATGGTACAGCACAGCAGTAGCCATAGATCTGGAGATCCACCCCCATAGGAAGCCGACTGCAGAGAAACCGGCGAGAAGACCAGCTACACCGCCCGAACCGCTGCAGCCCACACCGTCCGGGACTGTTAAATGTTACCAGTGTGGTCAGCACAGGCACAGGGCATCCAAATGCCTGGCTCCAGCTCCTGTTTCCCAAGTCCGGACTCCAGCTACATCCCGGGTAAGAAAGACCCTGCAGAAGCCACCAAAAAAGGGGAAAATCGCCAGACAGGCTGTTGAGGTTCCGCTCCTTCCCAATGAGGTTGAGGGAACTCCAGCTGGAGGACACACCCCAAGATCCGCCGAGGAGAGTAGCGACGACGACGACCCGATGGTAAGTGAAGCCATCCACCCTTTTACTATCAAGACCCGGATAGTAGTGCCGGAAACGGGGGCCCAGGGGGGGGGGGAAATGGAAGCCGTCATAGATACTGGCTGCACCAGATGTTTAATCAGCCTCCCCATAGTCGAACAGTTAGGCATAAACACGAGGCCCCTAGCATGCCTCATCAGCTTTGAGAAGGTTGATGGGACACTAATAGGCGGAGCCCCAGCCATGCTAGTGACAGAACTTGTCAGGCTAGAAATGGGCCGGCACCGAGAACTCATCCAATTCGTCATCGCTCCAAAAATGACTGAATCAATCATATTAGGCCTCACATGGCTGGACAAATGGGGACCAACCATCATGTGGGAAGATGGCTACAGGAAACTAAAAATAGGCATCGGGCCGCTACTTCCCGTTAAGCCAGACCGGTGTCAAAAAGCCACGAACCCCGGCAGCGCCAGCGAGCCCGAAACCGCAGCCCACACCGCAGACGGACTACCTGGCAGCCCACAAGTGCCAAGGGAGTACCGAGACCTGTTGGGGGTCTTTAGTGAGGAAGACTGCAACTTCCTCCCCCCTCACCACCTAACAGACTGCGCGATCGAATTCGCACCTGGAGCCAAGCTGCCTAAGCCAAAGATGTACTCCATGACTCCCAAAGAAATGGAAGAACTAAGGAAATACATCAATGCCAATCTGGCGCAGGGATTTATCCAGTCAGCGAAGTCCAGAGTGGCAGCCCCTGTACTGTTTAAAGAGAAGAAAGATGGGGGGATGAGGCCTTGCGTTGATTTTTGTGGAATTAATGCTGTATGAGTGGAGAACACCTACCCCCTCCCACTCATGAAGGACATGCTAAGTCACTTAGCCAAGGGCAAGGTGTTCACCAAACTGGACTTGAGAGAAGCCTATTATAGCATAAGAATTAGAGAAGGGGACGAATGGAAAACTGCCTTTAACAGTCCGCTTGGCAGCTTTCAATTCAAAGTCATGCCGTTTGGTCTGCAAGGAGCCCCAGCAGTCTTCATGCAACTAATAAATGAAGTGCTACATAAGCACCTATACAAGGGGTCCTCGTTTACCTAGATGACATTCTTATATTCAGCGAAACTTTTGAAGAGCATGTAAAGCTGGTGCGACAAGTGCTGAAAAAACTCTTAGCCGCCAAGCTCTACGCGAAGCTGTCTAAATGTGAATTCCACAAGACCTCCCTAGATTACCTAGGTTACCGAATATCCAGTGGAGGGGTGGAAATGGACCCAGGGAAAATGAAAGCAGTGCTGGACTGGCAACCCCCACACACCCGCAAACAGCTCCAAAGCTTCTTGAGATTTGCAAACTTTTACAGGCAATTCATTCCAGCTTTCACAGAAGTCACTCTACCCTTGACAGAACTGCTGAAAACTGGACCTCCTCCCACAAAACCACAATCAAGTCAACCGTTCGCCTGGTCAATGGACTTCCAAAGAGTTTTTCAAAAATTAATGCGACTCTTTGCAGAAGAGCCGATCCTCCAACACCCGGACCCAGAGAGACAGTTCATCATCCAGCTGACGCAGAGAGTGGGGGAAATATAGTGATTTGGACAGTAATCAACTTATTTTCCAAACAACCCCACTTTACTGCCTGCTCGGGATTGCCCTCTGCGAAGAAGCTGGCAAAGATGTTCATCAAACAGATTTACCGATTGTACGGGATACCCCGTGGGGTAATCTCAGATCGAGGAGTCCAATTCATTGCAAAGTTTTGGAGAGAGTTCCTGAAATCGGCCGGATCCACACAAGGACTTAGCTCGGCTTTCCATCCGAGTACGAACGCTGAGGAAGGGGTGGGAGAATACGGAAAAAGCGCTGTCAGAAGCCGCTGAGGCGTATAAGAAGCAAGCGTACAAACACCAATCTCTTCAACCCCCCTTCCGTGTGGGAGATCGGTTTATCTGTCAACTAAATACATAAGACTGAAGCTGCCCAATAAAAAGCTGGGACCTAGGTTTTTAGGTCCTTTCCCCATAGTGAAAGTAATTAACCCAGTGACAGTTCAGCTTAGCCTCCCACGCATACTAGGGAAAGTACATCCTGTCTTTCATTGCAGTTTGCTAAAGCCAGCAGTTGGGTCGAGATTAAGGCCACAGACCCAGCCAGCTCCCAAACCTATAGTGGTGCAAGGGGAAACCCATTATGAAGTAAAAAGAATTCTGACTCTAGATTGTTTAGAGGACGATTACAGTACTTAGTTTATTGGAAAGAGTACCCTTTTTTTGAAGCTACTTGGGTTAAAAGCTGGGACTTAAAGGCAGACAGATTAGTGAAGCAATTCCATGATAAATATCCTGATAAGTGAAAGGGTCCCCCTGGGGGTTAGATAATATTGGTTAACCCCTTATGTTGCTCTCATTGCAGGATTCGATCATCGGATGAGGGGGGCGGCCTCTCAGGCCTGGAAGCCATCTTGGGCATTGGATCTTCAGGCCTGCCACATTTAGTGCTGTGGGAAACCGGGAGGGGGGATTGTATGGAGCTGGGGAGATATATAGTCATAATAACATTCCTTTCTCCGAGAGTCAAGGACATTCTGCCCTACACCTGGAGGGTTGTGACTGGGAGGCATCTCCAGTTGGGCCAGTGCCTTGATTGGACCATGTGATGGACATGTGGGTGCTGGGGCAGGGTCTTGGACTTTCTTTTGGGTTGGGAAAACCTGGAAGCTTTCAGATTCGGGTTTTCCCAGATGTGCCAATATGACATCTCTAATAAAATGCAACTTTGAGGAACATCAAGCCTTGGAGTCTTCTTTCGCTGGGGGTGTTACTTGGAACCCTGACATGTTCGGCTTTTCATCCGAATACAAATGGGGCCACAGAAACAAGTGAACGCTATGGTGGAGCAGTATTTGAGGTGTTATGTCAACTATCAGCAGTCCAACTGGGCAGAGCTGCTGCCGTTCACTGAAGTGGCATACAATAATGCAGTACTGGTCTAACCCCTTTTCAGGTCACTAGCGGCATGGAGTTTGTCCCCATGCCCGAGCTCCCTAGGGAACCCCCCTCCTCAGTATCCCTAAATGAATGGATGGACTCTTTGAAGAAGGGGTGGGAAAATACCAAGGGTGCTCTGCAGGAAGCGGCAAAAACCTATAAAACACAAGCGGACAAACACCGTAGACCCCAAGAGCCATTTCAGGTTGAGAGTAAGGTTTACCTCTCAACAAAGTACCTTAAGCTAAAACTCCCCTGTAAGAAGCTGGTACCAAAGTTCAGAGGCCCTTTCCCAATAGAAAACATAATTAACCCAGTCACAGTGCAGCTTAGACTCCCTCGCCTGCTAGGAAAAGTGCATCCGGTCTTTCACAGTAGCTTGTTAAAGCCGGCGGTAGGCTCCCTGATCAGGCCGGTAGATCGGGCAGCCCCGAAGCCAATAGTTGTGCAGGGGGAGACGGATTATGAGGTGAAGATGATTTTGGATTCAAGGATGCATAGGGGCCGATTGTAGTACCTTGTGCATTGGAAGGGATACTCCCTTTCTGAGGCCATCTGGGTCAAGAGCTGGGATGTAAAGGCAGATTGGTTGATTGAACAGTTTAATGATGAATTCCCTCAGAAGCCTAAGGGGCCTCCAGGGGGAGGAAGAGGGGGTTGAGGTAATGTCAGGCCGAAGCCATTTTCTTTAGATCTTTGGCCTGCCACACTTTATATTAGTTTAAAATGTATTCCTTGCTGTGGGAATTTGGGAGGGGCAGTTGCATGAGGGATGTCTGCATGTAGCCACAACAAATTCCTTCTAGATTGTCAAGGTCATCCTTCGTCCTGCACCTGAACAGAAGAAGGTGGAGTTCCAACCAAGCAACACATTACTGCCGGCCCCTGAGCCCCTCTCCCAAATGGAGCGGACCTGCCAGGGAGCAGTTGGGGGATTGAGTCCTCCCCCCCCAGCGAACGCGGAAGCCTCGCCTGGACTCGGGAGCGAGCACGGCCCACGAGTGGAGGCAGCAGAAGATCCTACTCACGGGCCGGTCCGAAGGCGAGGGATCCCAGCCGCTGTCTCGCAGCCAATCGCTGACGGATCTCCACGACCTGTTCGGCCGCCTAACCGTAAGTTGGACTAAACCCCAATCGGGACCCGAAGCCACTAGATGGGACCTGGCCCAGCCCACGTTCTCCTTCCCAAGGAAGCGTCGGGGACCCCAGTCAAGTGGGGACACCGCCTCTTTCCATACCGCAGCCAGCGGGACCCCGGGGGTCCC
>QLTV01002665.1:172846-194932 GCA_003457575.1 Thermophis baileyi
GGGTGGGCGGGCCCTTTCCGAAGCAGCAGCAGAGCACAAACGGCCCAAAACGTAAAAAAGCCACCAAAATTCACGGGGGAAAAATGGTGGCGCCCACGGACCGGCACCGACCAAGGCGGGTCCACGACGCCATCATGACGTCACCAGCGCCTCGCTACCTGTTCGGGCGACCCAGTACGAACCGGGAGGAACCCACCCCTGCCTCCCAGTCACTTCATCGCAGCTGCAGGGCACAGCGACCTTGACTTTCTGGAAATGTTAGACTACTACATATCACCTACTCCATATAATCCCACCTCCCATTTTCCCACAGTAGAAAATGTGGCAGGCCTGAATACAAAAAGGTAAAAGATGGCTTCCAGGCCTAACAATAGGAAGAGTTGGACATGAGGTTAAGAAACTGATCCTGCAGGGCCAGGTGTTTCATTCAGAATATGAAGAAACAGAATGTTAAGTTAGATATTGCTGAGTCGTGGAGCACGCTTGAGTCCTGCAAGTCCTTGGGTGGAATCTCCCCTTCTATGCCAGAGTTTACAAACTCTGTTTGTTCTGATCTTCCCTTGATTGCTAGATGGGAAGGAAGTTGGAGGCTTGCAAGCTCCATCTGATTCACACCACTATACATGCCTGATCTCCACTGGGTAGATGAGTGGCTGTAGAGACCCAGCCGGGAGTGGAGGAACACTGCAGCATCCCTGCAGTCTGTCTTAAGAGCGAATAATTGTGGGGATGCTGCAGCCATCATAACTTTGAAACCAGGTTGCAACTTTGGGGAAGTCTGTTGTAACTTTGAATGGTTGCTAAGTGGCCTGTTGTAAGTCAAAGACTACCTGTATTGTGTATAAACAGAGAGTAAATCCCACTCCCTTCTAGTACTAAAGATGTATCTTGTTCAGTAAACAACTAATCAGAAAAGGCCCCAAGGATTCCACAGAGAAAAAGAGGAAGGTAGGACAGAGATAGAAAGGGGGGAAAAGCAAATAAATGCTTATAAAATACAAATGAGTTGGTCTCTTAGAAGCTCTAACTATTCAGTCCCTAAATAGAACTAGTCAGAGATCAGAATTGCCTTTTCATTCTGAAGAATCAAAAACATAACTGACTCCAAAAGGAAGAGCCAACTTCAGGTGAAGAATGCCTCTATGTCATTTAGAACTGTTATGTTTTGAATCATACTCCAAATTCTCAAGAAGTAATAAATCAAGGAGGTTTCTTTTAATTACCTTCACTTGAAGTTTTGTTTCGCTGTCTTGGTCCTTTTGTTGCATGCTGCTTCGATAATCTTGCAGAATTTTCATTCTTAAAAATGTATATAAAAGCAAGTAGTGTATGGTATATTTGTCTAGGTCTCTGTGTGTGTGCGCGCACACACACACAGTGCGTGCACACATACACACACAGTATTCATGCATTTTAGAATATATATTTTTCCATTTTCTGAATGTATATCATAGATACTCAAATTTTAAACAAGCAAGTTATAAGGGGAACTGAATCTTCTAAGGTACACTATTACAATTTGGATAAAATTGGAGGAAATCCAAACTGGGAGCTGTTGATTTCTTAAAGCTCTATTTTCTATAATCCAAGCAATGGTATGTTCAGAGGGCAGAAAAACAATGTGGTCATTCCAGCATAGGAAAATAAGAGATATGTTTTGCTTTAACAACTGAGGATTGTTTTCCTTAATTGATAAATGAACAAGCATAATGTTTTGGTTTCATTTGTTTAATCGAGTTCTCTTTTTCCAGTTTTATGAAGTGTGGAGAACAGATCACATTTTAGATCAAATTTATGCAGAAATACTGCAAATTCAACAGGGTTCACAAACTGTTAAACATCACTTCTCAGGTCTTTTGTTCTCTTTCATGCAAGTTGCTTTAATTGCTTGCTTTTGCAAAAGCCACAATTTACAGGTTTGTATTCAATAGATAAACACTAGGTATAGAAAACGGAGCAGGTTCCTACATACAAAACAATATACCTCTAATTTTATGTTACAGGGATTTCTCATTTAGCAACAGCATTGTTTAGCAAGTATTTGCAGTTATATTGGCAATGAAAAAGTAACTTCATAACCAATCTTTGCATTTTTAGTATTTTAACATAATGTTTCAAACTATAAGCCACACATGCTTATTGTCACTTGTCTGTGGAGGGTAACAGCTAATATACCAGTAACCTGTAAAACAAATATTTTCTGTTACTTACTTCTTTATCAAATTCAGCTTGATCTTTATTTATAGACTTTTCTGCTAGTTTTTTAGCAATATTCTCTTCAGATACTGTGGGCTAAGGAGAGAGAATAATTTTTAATAAAATGTCTAGAATCATTAACAGACTGTACAAGTAGTCCTCAACTCATGATGGCAATTGGGACTGGAACTTCTGTTAAGCAATGCAGTCATAAAATGCAAAGCACAAAGAAGCACAGCAAGGCTTGGGGAAGGGCACATAGGGATGTGAGGGGGTGAATGAGGTAACCATGGCAAGGCTCAGGGAGGGTATGTGGGGGTATACAAAGTAGCCAATGCAGCTTCAATGCAGAAGGGCAGGAGAAGATGCACAGGAGGGGGAGACTTGCCTCAGTGACTTGCAACCTTCCCTGTCAGCTTCTCCACTGACTTCCCTGGGAAACTGGCAGGAAAGTTTGCATGTGGCAATCAAAAGATCATGGGGTGCTGCAAGTGGTTTGCAAGTGCAAGCCAGTTGCCAAGCTCCCAGATTGTGGTCTGATATCCAAGGAGGTGCCTGGGTGGCCAGAACTCCAAGAACTATGGTCATAACCACTATTTATTTAGCACCATTGTAACTTTCAACAGTTGCTGAACTAATAATCATAAGTTAAGGACTATGTAAATTACCTTTTTATAGTTTTCTGTGGCAATCCACAGCAATAAGTAATACTACATATATGCAATTCTGCTCTCAAAGTCTGAATCAACAAACACCATTATTAATGAACACAATGGATTTCAGATTCATATAAGTTAGTCCATGGATTAACTTAACAAATTCTTGATAGTCATAGAAATTTCACTGATACACAGTGACTATATTTCATATCACAGCTGAAATGGTTATATAGTAATCTGAACTGATTTCTTCAAAGTTGTCACATATTAATTTATTACAAATCAATACAGGTAGTCCTCAACTTACAACTACAATTGAGCCCCAAATTTACATTGCTAAGTGAGAAATTTCTTAAGTGAGCTTTGCCCCATTTTACAACTTTTCTGGCCAAATTTGTTAAGTGAACCACTGTAATTCTTAAATTAGTAACACGTGAATCTGGCTTCCTCATTGACTCTGCTTGTCAAAAGGTTGCAAAAGGGGATCACATGACCCTGGGACACTGCAACCATCATAAATATGAGTTAGTTGTCAAGCATCTGAATGTAAATCCCTTGAACATGGGGATGCTGCAACAGTTATAAATGTGAAAAATGGTTATAAGTCACTTTTTTCAGGGCTGTTGTAACTTTGAACGGTCACTAAATGAACTGTTGCAAGTTGAGAACTACCTGTAATGTAAGACCATACTCAATTATCTCACATTACTAGAATAAGATCTAACCAAATAAACCATTATTTTCACCTGGAACAATTTAGAAATCTCCCAGTGAAATCAATGAGAACTACCGGCTAACTTGATTGCATCATTCTCTTAGAGTTAAGTACATTCAGAGCTTTCATTGTTTATTTGATGTACTAGATGTCATAATATTGCTATGTTTAAAAAGTAAAATATTAGTTATTCTAAAAGACTTTTATACTATTTACATGACATAAACAATGAGAGTTCTGAATGTATTTAGAACTTTTGATCATAAGAGAAGGGGCGTTGGTCTTACCTGATACGCTCCTTCTCGGTGTGCTGAGAGAGAATCCAGAGAATGGGTTAACTCCGCCTTTCTGCCCAGAGACTGAGTCCTTTTAAACTTTGCAGACACGCCTCTCTTGACTGTCCCCCAGTTTTGATGAAGGTGTAGTGGTTGACTTGACGCATTACTGATCCTGTTATCCACTCCTGGACTCTGGACCAGACGGTCGCCAGGGTGGGGTTGGATTCTCTCTCAGCACACCGAGGAGGAGCGTATCAACGCCCCTTCTCTAGTGTGCTGAGCAGAGAATCCAAAGAATGGGACATACCAAAGCCGGCTTGTCCTAAGGGTGGGCCATGGTCTGGTCCTGAGTCTCCAGGTCTGAGTGTACCTTTTGGAGAACCCATCTGCCGAAGGCCGCTTCAGCCGAAGCGAAAGTGTCCAATTTGTAGTGTCTGATGAACGGGGACGGTGAGGACCAAGTCACTGCCCTACAGACTTCCTCGAGAGAGGCCTGTGTTGCCCATGCTGCCGTAGTGGCCGCACTCCTGGCAGTGGGCCGTCACTCGCCGGGGCAACGGAAGAGCATGAAGCTCATATGCTTTGGGGATGCATGCCCTTATCCACCGACCCACTGTCGATGCCGTCACCTTGCTACCCAGTGTAGAAGGCTGGAATGACACGAATAGAACTGAAAGGAGCTGTTCTTTTGAAGTAGATGTGGAGGGCCCTCCTGACGTCCAAGGTATGCCATTTCTTTTCCAGGGCATGAGTCGGGCCCAGGCAGAAGTCTGGCAAAATGATTTCCTGTGCCCTGTGGAACAAGGAATTAACCTTGGGGAGAAAGGAGGGATCCAGCCGCAGAACCACCCTGTTTGAATGGAATAAACACAGGTCCCCCCTTATGGAGACGGCCGCCAGCTCCAAAATTCATCTAGCTGAGTTAATAGCCACAAGGAAGGCTACCTTGCAGGTGAGAAAACGCAGACTGGCCGTTCGTAACGGCTCAAAGGGAGCCAAGGAGAGTGCCTGCAGGACCTTTGGCAAGTCCCAGGTGGGATACCTGTGTACCAACAAGGCTTTAAGTTGGTTGCTCCCTTAATGAAATTGCGTATAATAGGGTGATGTGTTAGGGACTCCAAATCCCCCACATGAAACATTGACAACAGAGCTGCCACCTGTCTGCGTATGGTGTTGGGGGAATAGGCCCTTGTCCAGCCCATCCTGGAGGAATTCCAGGATCTGGGCAACGGATACAGAGGTGGGATTAATGTTGTCCTTGGAGCACCAGCTATAGAAGGTCTTCCAAGTCGAGTCATAGATTCTGTTGGTTGATGGCCTCCTACAGGCCTGGATTGTCCTGATCACCCTGGTAGAGAACTTGCCTTGTCTCAGAACCCTCCGCTCAAATGCCATACCAAATGCCAAGTTGAAGCTATTGTGATTCTGGGTGGACTAGAGCCCCCTGACTGAGGGATATTCTGTCCTGAGGAATCCTCCATGGCCTGGATACGGACAGACTGGCCAGATCTGCAAACCACGGTCGTCTGGGCCAGTGTGGGGCCAGGAGCAATACCTCTGCCTTCTCTGCCAACACCTTCCTGATTACCCCTGGGATCAGGGGAAGAGGAGGAAAGGCGTATAAGAGACCTCGAGGCCACGGAGTGCGGAGTACATTGGTCCCCTCAGCCCCCAGTGTTGCGAACCTGGAGTAAAACCTCAGCAAGTGACTGTTTAGCGGGGTAGCGAACAGGTCCAGGACCGGTGTCCCGAACTGTTCTAACAGCTCCCTGAACAGGTTTGGATGCAGGTGCCACTCCGAGTGGTTGATTGTGGTCCTGCTGAGCCAATCCATCTGTACATTCGTTGTCCCCAAGATGTGTTCCGCCCTGATGGAGAGAAGATGCTTCTCTGCCCAGAGACCCAATTTCTCTGCCTCTCGCATGAGGGGTCTGGAGTGGGTGCCCCCTTGACGATTGATGTGGGCCTTTGCAGCCGTTGTCCGTCAGAATGAGAACATGGTAGCCAGAGATCTTGTCCTGAAGTGATATGAGGGCCAGATGGACTGCCCTGAGCTCCAGCCAGTTGATGTTGTTCGTCAAATCGTTCTGTGACCACTGTCCCTGTGCCATCTGTGATTGAACACTTTCAGTGATTGAACACTTCAGCATACCAGCCGAAGAGGCTGGCATCTGTGGTGGTAGTCAGGCGACTGGATTCCTTGAAGCCACATCCCTTTGTCATGGCCCGGGATGTCCACCACTGGAAGGACTGAAGTACCCTGTGTGGGACCCGAACCTTGGTGGTTGAGTTGCTCTTGCTGGACCTTTGGTAAGGTAGGAGGAACCACTGCAAGGTCCTGGCGTGTAGACGTGCCCAGGGAACGATTGTGATGCAAGATACCATCTTGCCCAGGAGCTGTGAGGATCACCAGTGGAACTGACCGGATCGTTCAGATCCGGTTCGCCAATGCTTTTATGCTATCCTGACATTCCTCGATAGGTAGACCTCCCATAATGAGGTGTCTATGATCGCCCCCAGGTGTGGTAAACAGGTGAAGGAGTCAGGTGACTCTTCTCGTAATTGATGGAAAATCCATGATCCTGAAGCACCCGGATTGTGACTTGCAGGTCCTCTGCCGCCTGAAGGTGGGTGTCAGGCCAAAGCCATATGCTATTAGAGACTTTGGCCTGCCACACTTTATGCTTTAGAATGTAAGCTGCTTTACTATGGGAATTTGGGAGGGGCTGTTGCATGAGGGATGTCTGCACGTAGCCATAACAAATTCCTTTCAGATTGCCAAGGTCATCCTTTGTCCTGCACCTGCACGGAGTAATGGGAGTTGCTGCCAAGTGCCAGATGAAGATTGGTTCATGTGATGGACTTGGGGGTGTGGGGACAAGGGCTTGAACTTTCAACTGGCTGGAGAAACCCCGGGGACTTCAGATCCGGGTTTCTCACAGCCATGCCAGCATGGCTCTATTAATAAATTGGAAGTTAGAGGAATGCTTTGCCTCGGACTGATTTGATTTCAGATGCTATCTGGAACCCTGACACTAACCCGGATCTACTTAAAAAACTCATCCAGCTACCCCGAGCCTCGGGGCGCTGTTCGGGGTCCTGAGCCCCAGCACCGAACTGGCAACGGGCGGCGCGAAGACTCAGGGAAGATGGAGGAGAAACCGGAGGAGACGGAGCGAGCAACAGGGGGGCAAGTAGAGGACGACTCCATTGGGAGCATCAGCGTCCACTACTATCCTTCCCCGGAGGTTGCAGCTGCCATGGAGGCCGCGGAGAGGGAACGCCAGTCGGGGGCTTGGTACAAGCAGCCAGCCCCTGAGCCCCTCTCTCAACCAGAGTGGACCTCTCGAAGAGCAATTGTGGGGCTGAGTCCTCCCCCAAGCGAGTGTGGGAGCCTCACCTGGGCGCGGGATTGGTCACGGCCCAGGAGTGGAGGCAACAGAAGATCACGCTCACTGGTCGGTCCGAAGGCGAGGGATCCCAGCCGCTGTCTCGCAGTCAATCGCTGATGGATCTCCACGACCAATTCGGCCGCCTAAACGTAAGTTGGACGAATCCTCAATCGGGCCCCGAGACTACTAGATGGAACTTGGCCCAAACCACATTCTCCTTCCCAAGGAAGCACCTGGGGCCCCAGTTGAGTGGGGACACAGGCTCCTTCCATGTAAAGGTCCGGGGGACCTTTACACTGGGGCGAAGCCTACGTGGACCACCCTTTACCCCGAGCCGCGGGCAACCCACCAGACCAGCCTAGAGAGCCCGCCCCTTTGGCAGCAGGGAGCATGGAGACCACAAACCCCGGCCCAGCTGCCAAGCCTTGGCACTATGCCGCCATGGCAAGCCCCACCTGGATGGGCTTTCTTCCCCGGAGTGGGATGGACGCAATGCATATGGGCGCCAGGGGCCCCTCTGCCACCCAACCCTGCGCCAGGGTTTGGAATGGCGAAGCAACCCCCGTGATGCCAGTTCCGGCCGCACAGCCCCACCCGCAACCGCAGGGGCCCCTCCCCACTGATGGGGGTGCAGGCCAACAGGTGCAGCCGGGAGGAGGGCTAATCGGAGGGCCCCCGCAACACGCCGTCGCTCAGCCGGTCGCGCGCATGCAAGCCGCCGCACCTCTGGCCTGGGAGCCACCCCCCCAATTCCGAGCCAAGTTTGATGGGGATCCCAAGAAATTGGCCTACTTCCTCCATCGAGTGTGGGCTTATGTCGATGAGCAATTCCAGTCGGATAGACAGCTAATTGACAAGATAACCGAGGGGATGAATGAGAGGGAGGTAGCAGAGTGGGTGGAAGAGCTCCATGACGAAGCTACATGATGTGGACGAGTTCATCCAACTAATGAGGGTCCATTTCCACGATGTGGGCCAACAAGTGGAAGCCGAAGAGCAGATCCAGGGGTTGAAGCAAGCGGGCCACCCGGTGAAAGAGTTAGTGTGCGAGTTCAGAAGAGCAGCGGGGAAACTGCGAGACTGGCCCGAGCAGTTCCTAGTGCACACATTCCGCGGCGCCCTGGATCCCGAACTAAAGAGGCGTCTGAAATCCGAGGGGTCCCTTGCTGAATCCAAGAGTGGTATGCTACCGCCATCACCTTGGATCACGTGATCCGTGGTCGGAAAAAACCTCCCGCAGACCGCCCAGCTCGAAGGCCTTTGGGTTGCCAGGTTCCCCCGAAACAAGTTGCCACCCCAAGGGGCGTGAAGTGCTATCAGTGTGGTCAGTCCGGCCACCGGGCTGCCGAATGCCTGGCACCGGCCCCAATTGCACCATCATGGGCCAGGCCAACCCCTGGGACCAGGAGGAGGCCCAAGAAGGCACCGGAGCGCTTGGGACTCCAAGCAGGTGAGTCCCCTCCACCTTCTGACAACGTGGAGACATCGCCAATGGAGGAATCGGCCCCACGATGGGACGAAGGAGAAAGTGACGAAGACGACCCG
Source organism: Thermophis baileyi (assembly GCA_003457575.1). Taxonomy (NCBI): domain Eukaryota; kingdom Metazoa; phylum Chordata; class Lepidosauria; order Squamata; family Dipsadidae; genus Thermophis; species Thermophis baileyi. The sequence goes on from QLTV01002665.1 coordinate 181,632, forward strand.
ATGGTGAGTGAAGCCGTTTGCCTGTTCCTCATTAAGGCAAAAATCACGGTGCTGCGGACGGGGAAGGAGCGCGCGGTAGATGCCATAATAGACACGGGATGCTCGAGGTGTCTAATCAGCAAGGCAGTGGTAGATAAGTTAGGCATCAGCACCAGGCCCCTAGTGAACCCAATCCGCTTCCAACAATTGGACGGATCGCTAATCGGGGGGGGCCCCCGCCACTCACCTCACCGAGTTGACAGAATTGCAGATAGGACGTCACCACGAACTCATCCAGTTCATAGTCGCCCCCAAGATGTCTGAAGCAATCATACTGGGGCTCGCGTGGCTAGACAAGTGGACCCCCACCATAAAGTGGGAGGATGGGTACCGGAAGCTACACCTACACATTGGGCCTACGCCCCCACTAGGAAGCAGAGCAACCCGAGAGAGCCAACACCCCTGAACTCAAACCGTCCCCAGCTGCCAGCCCCGGCACTGGAAATCACGCACCCAGGGTCCCAGCAGGTGCCAGCAGAATATCGAGCCCTAGAGGGGGTGTTTAGTGAAGAGGACTGTAACTACCTCTCCCCTCAACGTCCCACGGACTGCGCAATAGAGTTTGAGCCAGGGGCTATGCTCCCAAACCCCAAAATGTATTCCATGAACCCGAAGGAATTAGGGGAGCTAAGGAAATACATCGATTTCAATTTGGAACGAGGGTTCATCCAACCGGCAAAGTCGAGGATCGCCGCCCCCGTACTCTTCAAAGAAAAGAAAGATGGGGGGGGTCAGATTGTGTGTTGACTTCCGTGGGATCAATGCTGTATGCGTGCAAAACACCTACGCCCTCCCTCTCATGAAGGACTTGCTAAATCACTTGTCCAAGGGCAAGATATTCCCCAAGCTAGACTTGAGAGAAACTTACTACCGCATAAGAATCAGGAAGGGGGATGAATGGAAGACCGCGTTCAACTGCCCATTGGGAAGTTTCCAATTCGGAGTCATGCCCTTTGGATTGCAATGGGCCCCCGCGGTCTTCATGGAATACATCAATGAAATACTCCACCCCCATCTGTACAAGGGGGTGCTTGTTTATTTCGATGATATTCTCATCTTCAGTGAAACACTGGAGGAGCATGTGAAACTAGTGAGACAAGTCCTAAAGAAGCTTCTAGATGCCAATCTATACACAAAACTTTCCAAGTGTGAATTCCATAAAACCTCCCTGGATTATTTGGGATACCGCATCTCCAGCGAGGGAATAGAAATGGACCCTGGAAAGGTGAAAGCAGTGCTAGATTGGCAACCCACACACACTCGTAAGCAACTACAAAGTTTTTTGGGCTTCGCAAACTTCTACCGGCAGTTCATCCCGTCCTTCGTTGAGGTGGCGCTGCCACTGACAGAACTGCTAAAGACTGGCCCGTCGCCCACAAAACCAAAGCCCAACCAGCCAATTGGTTGGACAATGGAATGACAATTGGTTGGACAATGGAATGGCATTCGACAGCTGAAGCAACTCTTCGCCCAAGAACCAATCCTGCAGCACCCCGACCCAGACAGGCAGTTCATAATTCAGTCGGACGCCAGCGATGTAGCGGTGCCGGCAGTGCTGCTACAGAGAAATGAGAAGGACCAACTCCTGCCGTGTGCATATGTTTTGAAAAAACTCACAGCCACTGAAAGGAGGTGGGCCATTTGGGAGAAGGAAGCATACACTGTTCACTGGGCGCTGCTTACGTGGAGACAATTCCTAGAAGGGGGCAAAGTACCGTTCGAGGTATGGACAGATCACAAAAACCTCGAGGCCCTGAAAACCCCCAGGAAGCTCTCACCCAAACAGGTGCGCTGGGCGCAATACTTCAGACGATTCAAATTCGAACTGAAGCACATCCCAGCTGGGAAAAACCTACTAGCTGATGTGTTGTCTGGAAAACCACAATATGACAGCCAAAGGGAGGAAGAGTTCCATTCGGTCATTCCCCCCTCCTCAGAGGAACCAGCAGGCACTCCTCCCCCGGAAGGGGAACTGGCTGCCCCTGTCTTTACACGGGGCCAAGCCAGAAGACCGAGCGCGCGAAGACAGAACGAGTGGACCACAAAATTACTCTGCCTAGCGACCCGTGGCTCAGCGACAACAAGGAGATCCTGACGATGAGAGAGGGCTTAGCCTGGAAGGGATCCAAGCTGTATGTGCCTGCCAGCCTCAGGCTAGAAGTGCTCCAACGAAGTCATGACTCCAAGCTAGGACGACATTTTGGGTTCCTAAAAACCCTCCACCTAACGAGACGGCAGTTTTGGTGGCCAAAGATGAAATCCGAGGTGGAAGACTACGTGAAAAGTTGCGCCACTTGCGCCACCAGAAAACATCGGCCAGGAAAACCACCTGGACTGTTGCAACAAGTGGCGAACCCCAGCAAACCCTGGGAAGAGATAGCCATGGATTTCATAGTGGAGCTCCCGGACAGTAAAGGAAACACCATGATCTGGACTGTGATTGATTTGTTTTCCAAGCAAGCCCATTTCATTGCCTGCTCCGGCTTTCCATCAGCCAGACATCTAGCTAAACTGTTCCTCAAACACATCTATCGCTTACATGGAGTCCCTAAAAGGATCATCTCAGACCGGGGGGTGCAATTCACTGCCACGTTCTGGAGAGAATTCCTACGCGCAATTGGATCCACACAAGGGCTCAGCTCGGCTTTCCATCCGAGTACAAATGGAGCCGCGGAACGTGCCAACGCAATGGTGGAACAATACATCCGTTGCTATGTAGACTATCAGCAAGACAATTGGGCGGAGCTGCTGCCTTTTGCAGAAGTAGCGTACAACAACGCCGTCCACAGCAGCACCGGACTGACCCCTTTCCAGATCACCAGTGGCCAGGAGTTCGTGCCAATGCCAGAACTGCCTACCGAAGCTCCCACTTCGATGTCCCTGACTGAGTGGATGGAAACACTGAAGAAAGGATGGGAAGACACCAAGAAAGCGCTAACTGAAGCAGCGGAAGCCTATAAGAAGCAAGCAGACCGACACCGATCGCTCCAACCCCCCTTCCGAGTGGGGGATAAAGTTTTCTTGTCCACTAAATACATCTGATTGAGAATGCCCAGCAAAAAGCTGGGCCCAAAATTCTTAGGGCATTTCCCCATAGTCAAAATTATCAACCCTGTCATTGTACAGCTGGCATTGCCAAGAATATTGGGGAAAATTCACCCAGTATTCCATTGCAGCTTACTAAAACCAGTGACTAGGTCCAATATAAGACCCCAAACTCAGCCACCACCTCCCCCTGTAGTCATACAAGGGGAGACACACTACGAAGTGAAAAAAATCTTAGACTCCAAAATATTTAGGGGTCAATTACAATACCTAATCCATTGGAAGGGGTACCCTTTGTCCGAGTCCACATGGGTAAAAAGTTGGAATGTAAAAGCAGATAGATTAATCAAGCAATTTCATGATAAATACTCGGACAAGCCAAAGGGTCCCCCTGGGGGGAGGAGGGGTGGTTAAGAATGCTGACCCTAACCCTAACCCTAACCCCAAGCATGTGCTTTACTATGGGAATTTGGGAGGGGCTGTTGCATGAGGGATGTCTGCACGTAGCCATAACAAATTCCTTTCAGATTGCCAAGGTCATCCTTTGTCCTGCACCTGCACGGAGAAATGGGAGTTGCTGCCAAGTGCCAGATAAAGATTGGTTCATGTGATGGACTTGGGGGTGTGGGGACAAGGGCTTGAACTTTCAACTGGCTGGAGAAACCCCGGGGACTTCAGATTCGGGTTTCTCACAGCCGTGCCAGCATGGCTCTATTAATAAATTGGAAGTTAGAGGAATGCTTTGCCTCGGACTCTGATTTGATTTCAGATGCTATCTGGAACCCTGACAGTGGGAGGAGGACTGGATTAAGATGTTGTCCAGGTAACACTGGACGCGGATTGGGATCGCCCTGAGGTGGGCTGCCAGTGCCGCCAGTATTTTGGTGAAAACCCTGGGTGCTAAAGACAGACCCAATGGCAGGGCTCTGTACTGATAATGCCGTCCCACGTAGTAGAACTGGAGGAACCGACGGAGGGACGGTAGAATAGGTATGTGGAGGTATGCCTCCGTCAGATCTATGGATGTTAAGAAGTCGCTCTCCCGGATGCTCTCCAGGATGGACTGGAGAGATTCCACCTTGAACCTCTTGTAGATCAGATGGTCGTTTAACCTTTTCAGGTCCAGAATCGCTCTCCACCCCCATGCCACCCTGAGGACTTCGGGACTACGAATAGGATGGAGTAGAATCCCTGCCCCTGTTGGTCCGCCGGAACTGGCTGGATAGTCTGAATGTCCAGTAGGTGTTGGATTGCGGCCTCCATGAGACCCTTTTTTGTGTTGTTTCCTGGTATGGGGCAACGTATGAAGAATCTCAGGGGTGTGGAGAGAAATTCGAGTGTGAGGTCTAGTCTCACTGTGTTTAGGACCCAGGTGTCTGTCGTGGTTGCCTCCCATTGATTTGTGAATAGCCCTAGGTAGCCACCAATGGGAGGGTTGGACCTGGGGTCACTTGTAGCGACAGAAGGGTCAATCTCCAGAGTCACGAAATGGTCTCTTGTTCTGGAATTGTTGTCTGTTTGTATCCCGAAATCTGGTTTTATCCGTCTGGCGATCAGCTCTGTGGAGGTACGTCCTCTGGGAGTAGCCCAATCCTGTGTCTGTTGGCCAAAAGGCAGGCCTGCGAAAATAAGTCGAGGGCCGTCGTTCCGCTCGTCTCTATAGGGAAGGCAGGATCTTTCTCCTGTCCTTGGTTTCCACCAAGATGGGCTCCATGGCCTCTCCAAACAGCTTGTCCCCCTTGAAGGGTGCAGAGACTAGCCTCCATTTGTATTTTGCATCCGCCTGCCAGTGGCGAAGCCACAGCAGACGGCGGGCCATTACTGACGATGCAATAGCTCTGGAAGCAAATTTGGCTGCATCTAGGGTGGCATTAGCCAAAAACTCCGTCGCTGCTATCAACTTGTTGATGTCCTGTTGGAGGCGTTGGTCATCAGGTGAAGCTCTCGTTTGCATCTGGCAAAGCCAGAGTAAGGAAACTCTATTGAAGAAGGAAGCGGTAGTTGCTGACTTTACTGCCCAGGCCACCGCCTGGTGAGCCCTGCGAAGGGTCAGTTCAGCCCTTTTATCCTGTTTTCAGAGCGTCTGCCATGTCTTGAGACAGGAGAGTAGAGGACGTTAAGGCTGCCACAGGTCCGTCTACAGTTGGTAATTGTAGCTCCTCAGCGAATTCTGGAGCTACATTATAAAATCTCTGGTCATTCCTGCTTGGGTTGGCGTAGGTTCCTGGGTGAACCCATTGCCTCCGGACCACATCCCGGAACAATTGGGGCAAAGGGATCTCCTCACTCTCCGCTGTTGGCTCTGTAAAGAGGAGGTCATTTGGGTCTGGTAAGCCCAATGCTGGCTCTGATGTACTTGGCTCAGCTCCCATGTGGGCTGTGGTCTTGGCTTTAAACAGGAGGGATTTAAAGAGGGCTGGGTGAAAAAGCCCTGTAAAAGCTGGGGGGTCAGGAACTAACCCTTCATCCTCTGAGAGTATTAGCTCTCTCTGGTCTTCCTCTCCTGAAAGCCAATCCTTACTCTGTAGGGATGAAGTGGGAGAGTGAGGTTCCCTGAGGTTCGCCAAGTCTGCATGACCCTGAGATGTCAGGTGTTGACTATGCTCTAGGGATGAGTCTGATGCCACAGAATCAGCTTGGTTTCCTTGTTGCAATGCTGCAGCAATCCCCTGCGTTATGGAGATAAGGAGTTTCATTTGCTCAGAAATCTCCGGACCTTGGTTCTCCCCTGGGCGGAGCCCTGCCACTGTGGGGTTAAATGTTGCCTCTGGGGCAGATTGCCTCTGTTTTAAAATAGGCTCCCAATGACTCTCTGCTGACAGTCTGTTTGACTGTGGTGCAAAGGGATCCTCCTTGCTGACTCTTATAAAAGGTAGCTGTGGAGATAGTTCTCTGGCGCCCACTGGTGACCAAGTATGGGAGCTCAAGTTCTCTTGTTTCCTGATTGGATCAGGCAATGAATGGGAAGTGATGGAATCTCCCCTGGGAAGATTTGTCTGCCTCCATCGCTCAGCTTGCCTCTCAGCCTTGCATCTCTTTCTCCAGAGCTTTTTGGCGTCTCCAGACATCTCTTTCCTCAGCCTTAGAGGCTTTCTGGGATGCAAGGCTTTTGCCCTTATTCGGATAGCCACTCTTCTACTGCCCACTCTTGAAGCTGAGGGACCTTTCTGTTTAATATGGGGCTGTACTAGGGCCCCCCTTCTTTTCCCCACTCACGTGAGCCACCTCCTGGTTCTCTGAGGCAGCAGTATCCTCCATCCTTTGTTTCTCCTGCTGTATTGGAGGCTTTCTGGTCCCCTGCTGGGGAGGCACCAGGGCATCTGTCACTTAAAAGTGCACCAAATGTTGGCTCTCTTTGAATGAGCTGGAAGATGGCGGGGGTGCTGTGTGGAACAAAGACGCCAGCCACGTTGCTCTACGGCTATGCTGGTTGGAGCTTAGTCGTTGCAGCAGCTGTGCCGATCAAATGGGAAGCCAGCCGGACCGTTGCAGCAGCTGTGCTGATCAAACAGGGTAGCCAGCTGAGTCATTGCAGCGGCTGTGCCGATCAAATGGGGTAGCCAGCTGAGTGGTTGGGGTGGCTCGTTTTCTCAAAAACTGATTATTGCTGCGGCGGCAGTATTGTTTGCTCAAAAGCCACTCCGTTCGCCGAAAAACAGCTGACGGGAGCTGCTCCGCTCTCCCGCTGGCCAGCTGATTGCTTAAGCGGTTGTAACGCTCACCTGAAAGTTGCGCTGTGTTGCTCGCCCAAAAACCACGCTGTTCGCCGAAAGGCAGCTGATTTGTTGCTAAATCTGTGCCTCTTCTGCACCAAACAGCTGATTGCTGCGGCGGCTGTATTGCTCGCCCAAAAACCTCGTCTCTGCCAAAAAACCGCTGAGAATCCAAAGAATTTAACTGTGCCTTTTTGCTCTGAACAGCTCCTCTTAAACGCGTCTCTCTTGGGCTAAGACTGAGTCAAAACTGGGGAACAGTCAAGAGAGGTGTGGCTGCGAAGTTTAAAAGGACTCAGTCTCTGGGCAGAAAGGCAGAGTTAACCCATTCTTTGGATTCTCTGCTCAGCACACTGGAGAATGATTGAATCATGTATTTTATAAGAAAAAATGTTTAAAAAGATACTATAACTAGTCTACAACAGTTTTGTCTTTCAAAAGAATTGCCATAGAATTTGTTAAAATTAATGTTTAGAAATGCATCTGTATGCATTTGACTGCAGTTCATACTTTAAATAACTTGGTGATAAGTTAAATTTTTGAGTAATTATTTATTGAATTTTTACACTGCCCATTTCACCTAAAGTGACTCTAAGATACACGTATTTTTATATCAATTTGCTCAAAATGTCTGCTAATTCCAATTATCATTAACAATTAGTTACACATTACCTTTTTGTCTATTTTGTCTTTTCTTTCTTCTCGTGTTGTTTCTATATCTTTACCTTTTTCCCTCCTTTTGTCTTTTTCTTTGCCCCTGTCTCGGACTTTCTCATAGTCTTTATCCCTGTCTCTAGGTTTATCTTTTTCTCGTAATCGCTCTTTTTCTCTTCCTCCCTCATATTGTTTCCTTTCCTTGTCTCTTTCTTTATCACATTCTTCTTTTTCTCCTTCTGCTTCTCCTTTTTCTTTGTCTCTAATTTTCTCTGGCTGTCTTCCTGATTTGGACAATCTATTTTTGATTCTCTCTTTTTCATGTTTTTCACTTTCATTAACAGTTTTATCAAAATTATTGGGATGATTTTCATAATCTTTATATTTTTCACTTTCTCTTTGCTTGCTCTCTTCCTCTTTCAATTCTTTGACTTTTTGGTCCTGAATTGTGCTTTTGTCTTTTATTTCAGAGTCACTTCTTCCCTAAATAATAAAATACAAAATATTAAATTACATACAAAATATTTGAGCAATTCAAAATGTGAGCTGTCACCTTTAAAATCCTTTATAGATTAGGGTAAATTTGGGATTCACTATAGGTAGTTCTTGACCATAATTTCTGTTAATAAGTGATGTGATTGTAAAATGTGATATCACATGACTGTATTGCTTCGTGACAGCAATCCAAGTATTCTTGGTTGCTAGCGTAATCTCAGAACTGCATGGGTTATTAATTGGGAAGAGGCGGGAGTCTCAGATAAGCAGGCCAGTGGGTGAAAGCTGCAGGTGAGAGCGGTGGAACGGCGGCTACCACAGGGAGATGTTACAGAAAATGAACAGTTTAGTGTGTGCTACAACCAGGCAGTATGGAATATGGACAGGTAGTTGAGTGCCACAGGTGGGTGAATGGGTACCATAGGCAGGCATTAGAGTGCAGGCAGGTGTGCAGATAGGTGCACAGGTACTGCAGGTGGGTATCATGAGCAGGAGCTACGGAATGTGAACAGATGAGCAAATGCCATGGGTGCAAGAGCAGGTGAAAAAGCGATGCGAATTTTTGTGAGATTTTGGCTGTGGGAAGCCAAGCAGGGAAGGTTGCAAATGGCAATCATATGACTGCAGGACACTGCAACATTGTAATTACAAACTAGTTGCCAAGTGCCTGAATTATGATTAAGTGATTGTACAGATACTGTAACAGCTGCAACTTTGCAGGCTAGTCTTAAATCCCCCTCATAACTTTGAATGGTTGTTGAACAAGTGGTCATAACCAGAAGATTGCTTTGATTTATAGGTAGTCCTTGACTTATAATCATTCATTCAATGACCATTCAAAATTACAATAGTGCTGAATGAAGGGACTTATGACGTATCCAAAATTATGGCTGCTGCAATGCCCCCAAGATCCCATGAACAAAATTTTGGCACTTGGCAATTCACCCACCCTTACGATTGACACAGAGATGTTACAGCAGCCCCCACCCATCTTCCCCTATCCCCTGCTTGGGCCTATCTTCCACCTGGCTGAGTTCCCACAATCCTTGGACTTGCCTCTCCCACATGCCTCACTTCACTTACCTTTTCTAAAGATTACCTTTGGATAGAACTGGCCAATCTGCCCTATGGCCTTTCTATACAGAGGACCCATGGTGCCATCCCACAATTCTCTCAATCCAAGAATTCTCTCAATCTAAGAATTCTCTCAATCCAAGAATTCCCTAATAGTTTATTGGCTTCTTCTCTTTCTGAAAGGCAATCTTTGGAAAAGTTAAGCGGACTAAGAGGTAATGTGGAGGAAGGAGAACCAAGGTTGTGGGATCCAACAGTGCAGGAAACAGAACATGGGGTTCCTCAGAGGATGGAGGAGGCCCTGGGAGGGTCAAGGTAGGCCATATGTGAACTAGGGAAACCTCCCAGGGCTTCCCTCACCCCAAGGGATCCCAGGCTCTGCTTAACGACAACTAGGAGAGCAGGGATTGTGGTCATTCAATGAGATGATTACATCAGTGTTTTGCTTAATGACCGCCACAACTTAAAAGTCGTAATTCTGGGCTCGACTATTGTTGTAAATCAAGGACCATCTTTATATTTCTTATGTATTTTGTTTTAACCTGAGTTTACTCAATTATCACTTAGCTTCTTTTATGACTGAATCAGCACAGAAACCCAGTAAATAAACAAAACAATTTCCCTGTTTTTTTATTCAACATATAGAACCCTATATGTTTATTTTTTTTAATACAACAGGTTGTTCAAATTACCTCTTTATGATATCTACATTCTTCTGTTTTAGATTCTGTGTTTTGAGATTTAGATGAAGATAGTGTCTTTTCTTTAATAGCTTTTTCTTCAGCAAGTACTTTCTGAACAGCTTCATCACTGGAAAGCTACATAAAAAAAATGCAAATTAAACTAATAGAATACATGTAACTCCCTGTGCTGGAACACAAAGAAGAACCCCATGCCCTCGTTCTCTGGCCTCCCTGCACTCGCATACCCCACAAGTCTCTTTTCCCAGCCTCCTTGCTTTCATATTCACACACCCTATGCTCTCTTTCCTCAGTCGCTCTGCACACATACACACAACTGCACTCTCTTTTTCTGGCCTCCCTGTGCTCACATACATGCATTCACCATATGCCCTTTTTCCCTGGCTGCCCTGCACTTGCACACAATTCACATCCTCTTTCCCCAACTTCTCATTGCTCGCTTGCACACAGACATGTATCCCACATTATCTTTCCTCAGCATCCCTATGCTCCCACACTCCACACTCTTGCCCTGCATTCACCTTTTCCTGACCTTTCTGAGCTTGCACCACATTGCAGCACCTCCTCCCCAACTCATGTGTGATCTCCACTGGGCCTTCCAGGAACTCCCCCACTTCCCTGTGGCACCTCTACATTATTTACCTGAGATCCTTTCGCTTTCGAACCTGCACGTCTGGAATTACAACAACTAGGGCTGCCTGGACTGCCATTGCTATGATCACATGACATCATGCTTTATAACCACATCATTAGTGACAGCAATTCTAGTCCCAACTGCAGTTACAACTCAAGGTATACGAAATCCTGAAAACTGTTAAAGTACCAGATGACTGAAAAGCAAATACTCCCCCTATTTTCAAAAAAAGGAAAAAATGTAGATAAAGAAAACTTTATCTAAACATCTTGGTGGAATGATTTTATCTCTTTATAATGAGGTAAAATTTGTAATTGGTTGTATGAATGCTGTAGACATAATATATCCTGATTTCAGCTAGGCATTTGATAAGGTACCTAAGAGGCAAGCTAATTAGCAGCCTATGGGCTGGACGGCTTGAAAAATTATATCCAATTTCTCATTGGAGAATTCTTTTGAACAGGGCATTGCAGTTACCAATCCTAGATCCTCTAATTAATGTTTTTCTTAATATTTTGGATAAATACATGAAGGGAATGTTTATCAGGTGTGTAGATAATAGAAAATTCAGCAGATAGTTAATACCTAGAACAAGGAGAAAAAGATGAAAACAATCCCACAGGAGAAACAGGCTCGAATTCCACACAGACAAAACATTTCCTTGCTAAAATCAAATACATCAATACCAGGTTGGGGATGGGAGAGGAATACATACATTCTTAATAACATTTATGGAAAAGATCTTGGAATAATCATTGATTACAAATTGTGTATGAACCAGAAGAGAGATATGGCTGCAAAGAAGGGATTTGCAATTTATTTCTATCAACAGAAGCAAATCATGGGAAATAATTATTCCTTTTATTTGGTTTTGCTCAGATCTCATTTCAAATACTGTGTCTGAGTACTGGACTTCAAGGAGGATTCAAAGAGACTGGAAGGTTAAGAGAAGAGCTGTAATAGTTAGAAAACTAAAAAATCAAACTCTATGAAGACTGAAGAAACTAGATATACTGTATTTAGAATAGAGAAAAAATGACAGTATGTTTTAAATATTTGAAAAAATATTACATAGAATAGAACCGTGATGGTGAACCTATGGCATGCGTCATATCTGAGGGCACGCGAGGCGTTGCCCTATATCAGATCCAGCACGCATGCGCGCACTGGCCAGCTGATTTTCGGCCTTCCGGAGGGGGGGGGGAGGCCATTTTTGCCCTCCCCAGGCTTCAGGAAAGCCTCCTCCAAAAGCTGCGCGCGTGTGCCGAGTGGCGGAGTGCCAGAGCCGGGCTTCCCCGCCAAAGGGACAAAGCGAGGCGATGTCAGCCGTTTCCTGGCGCCAGAGCCGAAAGGGCCCGGCAGAGCAGCTATGAAGGCACGCGAAAGGTAAGGGGCTGGGACGCCAACAGGGCTGGAGTCGGTCTGCGAGGGAGTGACAGGCAAACTCCATTTTGGCTGAAACAACGGGTGTTCGTTGGGGTCCGGTTTTTTGGGGGGGAACTCGATAAAAATGGTGGAGGTGCAAAGAGCCGAGCCGGGGAAGGAGCAGAGGGCGGGGCAGGCGGCTGCCCAGCCAGCAAATGCTGTCCCGTGTGCCTGAGTCGGCTCCCAGAGTTCCTCGTGTGCAGCCCCGCCACCCCAGGAAGGAAGCATCAGCAGCAAGCCTCCTTGCGGCTGCAGCGGCAGGCGATGGGCCCAACTGCAAGCCGCGCGGCACCCCCGCCCGACCCCCGCCATGCCTGCTGCCAGCCGAGCCAAGCCGGGAAAGGAGCAGAGGTGGGGAGGCCAGCCGGGGTGGTCTCCTCACCTTAGTGGCCATGGTGGGCTTTGGCGGCGTGTCTCCCCACCTCGGGAGGGAGCCTGACTAGCGACTCAGCTTTTAGGCTCCCTCCTACTGGGTGGCGGCGGCGCTGGGGGGAGGAGGAAGGCAGTAGCGGCAGCGCGGCTCTGGCTCTGTTTTCAGCCCAGCCACCGCCTCCCCTTCCCTTCCTGCCAGACTTCCAAGCCACGAGAAGGCGAAGAGCAGAATCCGGGCTGCCAAGCACCGCCTGTGCTTCCTCTCACCTCCTGCTTCTTCCTGGTCGCTTCGCCATAGCCAGGGCTGGGGTTTCCACGAAGGTGTCCCGAAACCCAAGCAGGAAAATGGAGAAAAGGAGCCCGAGCCGAGCCTCCCAGCAAGCAGAGCGAGATCCGAAAGGCAGGCAGGCCTGACCGTAGTCTTCCCTTCCTCCACCATCTGCACCAGGTGCTCACCGGAGCCTTTTGGATCTCGCTCTCCTTGCGTCAACCGTGGTGCAAGCAGGCAGGCGAGTGAGCTAGCCAGTGGCCAGGCGCACGTGCGCTCGTGGAAGTAGCAGCAGCGGCGAAAGCGGAGAAGATAGGGTGCGCGAGGGAATCCCGGGAGGGCGAGGTGCCCCTAATCCGGCCGGTAGCTCTTGCTCTTCCACCCTGCAGCTGCTTTTCTGGGGTGGCGGGGCTGCGCACGAGAAACGCTGGGAGCCGGCGCACGGAGCAGCATTTGCTGGCTGGGCGGCCACCTGCCCCGCCCTCTGCTCCTTCCTCGGCTCAGATTGGCTGGCAGCAGGCATGGCAGGGGTCGGCCGCACAGCCTGCGGTTGGGCCCATCGCTTGCCGTTGCGGCTGCAAAGAGGCTTGCCGCTGATGCTTTCTTCCTGGAGTGCGGGGAGAGGAGAGCGAGATCCGAAAGGCTCCGGTGAGCACCTGGTGCAGATGCATCTCGCTCCCCAGCCAACCAACCAGTCAGGCAGCAGCCAGGCAGGGCTCCCTGGCTTGTTCTGCTCCTCCTGTGCGCACAGAGAGAGAGAGAGAGAGAGAGAGAGAGAGAGAGAGAGAGAGAGAGAGAGAGTTTGGAAGAGAGAAGCGCGTGCCTGGCTGCTTCTAACCCTAACCGTCAGGCAGCCCGCGAGAGTTTCTTCCATTCTTCCA
>QLTV01002665.1:239846-251175 GCA_003457575.1 Thermophis baileyi
TCTTCCTTCCTTCCTTCCTTCCTTCCTTCCTTCCTTCCTTCCTTCCTTCCTTCCTTCCTTCCTTCCTTCCTTCCTTCCTTCCTTCCTTCCTTCCTTCCTTCTTTCCTTCAACAAAGATTGTCCAGTCTCTTCTTAAAAGCCTCCAGTGATGGAGCACCACATCTTCTGAAGGCAAGCCGTTCCACTGGTTTATTGTTCCCAAACCACCAGAAGGCAAGACAAGAAGCAATGGATTAAAATTAATCAAACAATGGATGGAAACTAATCAAGGAGAGAATCAACCTAGAACTAAGGAGAAATTTTCTGACAGTGAAAACAATAAACCAGTGGAATAGTTGCCTTTAGAAGTTGTGGGTGCTCCATCACTGGAGGCTTTTAAGAACAGACTTGTCAACCTTTGTCTGAAATGGTATAGAGTCTCCTGCTTGTGCAGGATGTTGGACTAGAAGATCTCCAAGGTCCTTTCAACTCTGTTATTTTATTGTTTTGTACGAGCTGTAGCTTCCAGATTTTCTTCAATGGTAACTCCATGTAAAGCATGGAGAGCCTCCTGATTGATGTGAAAGGTGCACATAATAAACCTGGTACACATGATAAACCTGTGAATTCTTACAGAAATGATTTGCCGGTTTGATATAATGAAGGATTTTGACAAATAAGTAGTCCCTGTTATTCATCAAACCTGTCTGAACAAATTATAACCTCATAGTTAATCATTTTATCTCATGATTGCAAAAATTACGTAAATAAATGTTGCAAGGTTATTTTTTCCCCTTGGCATCACAAAAGACTGATTCTGTCTTTTTTTCAACCAATCAAACAGAATAGAGCTGGAAGCTACTTTCGAGGTCTTCTAGTCCAATCCCCTGCTCAAGAAGGAGACCCTATACCATTTCAAACGAGTGACTGTCCAGTTTCTTCTAAAACCCTTCAGTGATGAAGCACCACAACTTCTGATGGCAAGCTGTTCCATTGGTTGATTGTTCTAACTGTTAGGAAGTTTCTCCTTAACTCCAGGTTTCTTCTCTCCTTGATTAGTTTCCATCCATTGTTTCTCATAATTGACCCCCTCCTCTTTGTGACAACTTCACAAATACTGGAATACTGCTATCGTGTCCCCTCTAATCCTTTTCATAATGTGACCAAAATTAGATGCAATATTCCAGGTGTGGCCTTACTAAGGCTTTATAAATATTTTACATGATTTTGATTCCATGCCTCTGTTTATACAACCAAGCATTGTATTAGCTTTTTTAGCTGCTGCCACACACTGCTGGCTCATTTAAGTTATCATCCACTAGGACTCCAAGGTCCCTCTCACAGTTATTGTTTTTGAGCCAGGTTTTGTCTAATCTGTACTTATACCTTTGGTTTTTCTTGCATGTAATTTTAATCCATGTAAAACCTTGCTTTTTTCCCCATTAAATTTCATTTTGTTCGATAGGGCCCATTGTTCAAGTCTGTCAAGATCTTTTTGAGCTTGTCTTCTGGGGTGTTGGTTATTCCTACCAGCTTAGTGTCATCTGCAAATTTGATGAGTTCCCCTTCTATTCCCTCATCTAAGTCATTTATGAAGATATTGAAGTGTACTGGGCCTAAGACAGAACTTTGTGGTACCCTTCTGCTTACTTCCCTTCATGTAGAGGTAGTCCCATTAAGGATTACTCGTTGAGTACAGTTTGTCAGCCAGTTACAAATTTATCAGGTGGTGATGCTGTCTATCCCACATTTTTCTAGCTTACCAAAAAGTAATAGCAATAGCAATAGCAATAGCACTTAGACTTATATACCGCTTTACAGTGCTTTACAGCACTCTCTAAGCGGTTCACAGAGTCAGCATATTGCCCCCAACAATCTGGGTCCTCATTTTACCCACCTCAGAAGGATGGAAGGCTGAGTCAACCTTGAGCCGGTGAGATTTGAACCGCTGAACTGCTGAACAGTCAGCTGAAGTAGCCTGCAGTACTGCACTCTAACCACTGCGCCACCTTGGCTCTTAGGTTGTGGTCTACTTTGTCAAATGCCTTGCTGAAGTTTATGTCCACAGCATTTTGCTGATCTACTAATTTGGTCACTTTGTCAAAGAATGAAATAAGATTGGTTTGGCGTGATCTCTTTTTAACAAACCTATGCTGGCTTTTAATTATAACTTTATTTGTTTCTTGATGTTCGCACATATGTTTTTTGATTATCTTTTGCAGTATCTTCCTGTCAGATCCCAAAGAGTGATCGTGCAATTCAGTTGAGAGAAGGGGGGGCCTTGGGTTCGATTTATTAGCATTGCCTGTGTCAATTGATGGTTTACAACTTATACCCTGGCGCCAAGCATCCTGAGATCTCTTCACCTTTGGAGAAGGTTTATGAGGGGCAATGTGGGATGTTTCACTTCAATGGATAAAAGAAGATGGTCAGAGAAATATATGTTTATCCGGTTCCCAGAGCAGCTGATAAAGAAAACATTTTCACACTTGTGTATTGGCTAGAATCTGCATTCTGGCTAATGGGAGGGGTCTCTACTGCTTTAACTCTACCTGCTTTGCCTAAGGGTATTCAGACGTTGCTTTGAATGGAATGTTTTCACTTCTGCTTAATAAAAGAGCCTTTTGAAATACATTGTTTCAGAAGTTCTCGCTTTCTTAAGTTAGACGGAGAGGCGATCCTTACACTTCCCAAGTATTGATGTAAAGCTGATTGGTCTGTAGTTTCCTGGGTCTGTTTTTTTTTCTTCTTTTTTGAAGATGGGAACCACATCTGCTGTTTTCCAATCATCAGATAATTCCCCAGTGTTCCAGGATTTTTGAAAGATATGGTATAATGGTTCTGAGATAACATCTGCCAGTTCCTTCAGAACTTTATTTCAAAATGTATTGCTGCATTTGCAGCAAGTTAGTTATTTTGCAAATCTCTTAAGGTTTGTTTACTGAATCAACCTTTGACCAGGTTTTAAAGTTCCATTACACTTCTCATTGCAGAAGAAATTAAATATTTACAGAAAAGAAAAAGCTGAAGGCTCAAGTAAGTTCTGTTTGATATGTTCATGTAAAGAACAATGGGTTCTTTACATTCATTCACCTTTGGATTAAAATTCAGCATAATTAAAAAGAATTCTATGCTTCATTATATTTGCCAGCAAGCTACATGGTTTTTACTTACTTTTTTTTTCTGGAGACTTTCATATGGAGGGAAGGTGTTGGTAATACCTATGGATGGCAGTCACTGGCTCAGTATTCAACCAGTTATGGAACGCCTTCAGCACAGAGGACATCAAGTAGTAGCTGTGGTTCCTGATGTTAATTTGCTGATGAAACCATCTGATCATTACATAGTGAAAACATTTGCTGTACCCTATTCAACGGAATATTTGAAAACAGAACTTCAGAAATTGGGTTATAAGATTTTTGTACATCAGCCTTTCCTGGCAAGAATTACTGAGACATTTGCAAGAATAAGGAATATTACAATGTTTTACTTAAATAACTGCAAACAGCTTTTGTATAACAAAGATTTGATTACTTACCTTCAAGATAGCAAATTCAGTGTTGTAGTTATGGATCCAGTGTCTCCATGTGGTCAAATTGTGGCTGAATATTTATCCATCCCATCTCTTTTCTACTTACGTGGAATTCCATGTGGTTTAGATTCTGAGGCGACTAAGTGTCCAAACCCACTTTCCTATATCCCCAAATTCTATACAGGCAGTACTGATCATATGACATTTAATCAACGAGTAAATAATTTTTTATTTGGCTCATTTCAGTTCATGATGTGTTACTTCGTTTACTCACCATTTGAAGTTTTGATCAAGGAATTCCTGCATCGAGATATGACAGTACTAGAGCTATATAGCCAAGCTTCAATTTGGCTTCTTCGCTATGACTTCGTATTTGAATATCCAAGGCCTATCATGCCAAATATGATTTTCATTGGGGGTATAAACTGTGCAAAGGAGAATCCATTAACACAGGTTGGTTTTTTATTTTTTATAGTCATATACATATTTTTCAAAGTGTCAAATTAGGATTGAAATATTTTGACAAAATTGGGACAGTCAATACCAAACTATCAAGTGCTATTTGCCAGAGTATGAAAGAGTGTGATAATTGTGTAAACTGGGCTGGTTAAGCATGCTTTACTCACAAAAGCAATATTATTCTAATAAATACTTTTAAAATCATATTTATTTAATTTATGCAGCTTTGTTCAGAAGCAAAAAGAGAAATAAGTGAATGGAAGACAAATAGACTTGTGTAATGTTTGGGGAATTAAGGTCTAGATTACTAATGATTAGCTGCTTAAGAATTCTGAAAAAGGCTCTTTCCAATAATTGTGAAGATCAGACAAAAATTATATCCAGAAATATACAGTATGTTCTGAACTGTAAAATATAGTTAAGCCAACGGATGCTTGCAACATGGATTATTAAAATGTCAACCATAGATTTTAAATATTGGCCTTTTATAATATTAAATTCTGTAGTTGGTATAGAAAATAATGTATTTTAATGAAGATGACTGGCACTTGAACATTGACTAGACTGAAACATAATTTGGTTACTATAAATTATAACTTTGTGTGTTGTGATTTATATCCCAAATAAGTTATTGTAATTTTTTAAATTCTTATCTTTGAATTGAATTATTGTGTTTAACTCTGCTAAATTATTTGCATGTCAAATGTTGTTGTTTTTTTAGTCACCTATTAAGATGGGAGATTCTGTTCAAACTGTTTCAAATAACTTATCTTTGAAATTTTATTTTGATAGGAGTTTGAAAGCATATTGGAGAAATCTGGTGAAGATGGAGTTGTGGTGTTTTCTCTGGGATCAATGCTTTCTGAAATTCAAATGAAAAAAGCCATGGAAATTGCTGAAGGATTGGGAACAATACCACAGACAGTAAGAAAAACAAATCTAAAATCTATTGTGTATATAAAGATATATCCTCTGTTAAACCAAGTGAGAAACAAGGATAATGGGATGAAATTTAAGGAAAAGAAAGTCAGGATAAATATTACTGGACAGAAATTTCTTGACAGAAATTACTTCCTCCTTCATCACAACAAGTGTAAATTAAATTATCACCTTTAAAATACAACAAATTATCTCTTCTTTCCATATCCTACACTATTTGCTTATCCATATCCTAGTTACTTACAGTGCCTTAAAACCTTGTCATTTCAGTCTTGATCAGCAAAAGTCCATTAAAGGTTACCAGAGATAACATATCTTTTTAACATTGATCAAATAAATTTCATATTCCTTCTTTTTTACTTTTAACAATCTTAATATTTAGTCCTCTTCAAATAATGTTCTAAAACTTGATTTCTTTTCATATTTTTTTATTCCTTTTCAAAAAATTCCTCAAAGCTTTAACAAGCTTCTTTTGTAAATCCAATATAGGAAAATTATTCTAATCACCCTCTTGATTTCTTCTTTTCTCTGTCCAGCATTGCATCTTTTTCCACATCATTTTGTAGCCTATTATTTTTAAATCCATGTTAAGATCAGTCTAAGTCTTGCTGGCAAAACTTGTTCCTCTCCCATAACGTCTTTTAAACAGAATCTATCTATAGAGCTAACTTTCTCAAAATTAATTTCTGGGTCCATTATTCCAAATATCCTTCAGTATGCCCAATGTTAAAATATTTAATTCCATTCTGTATTAGTAAGCAAAATGTAAATGTTCTTCTCTTTTAATTGTAATCTTTAGTCCCTTCTAGTTCCCTATAGTGTTCAACCTTCAAAGTTACATGCTATTCATGATTTTTAAGAAAAAAATTCAAAAGCATTTTACCATAGGAAGGATTCTTATAATTGATTTCAAAATTTTATTTCAAATCCATCTGAAGCCTTAGTCCATTTTTAATTTTCCAAAAGCAAGATTCTAATAATCCTTCTGCTGTTTATTTAAAAAAATTAAGTTCTTGAACTTGTATTTAAAACTTCTTAAATAGGAATTGAAGGAAGCTTACCTGGTGCTATAACTTGTTGATCCAAAGGTTCTTAATAGCTGAAAAGCAGTTACAGTAACAACCAATTTCTGAAAGTGATTACAAAAGGAAGTATGCAAACCTAGTGTCCTTTCTATGGCACTGACCATGGTTTGAGCAAGATGGCCAATCCTTCGTTTCCTGGAATTCAAAACCTGCCAGAGATTTCTTTCTTGTGGTCTCCTTGCAAGGAACAATTGTCTGGAGCAATTGTAGGAAATTTCAAATTCTCTCATTGTCCAGAGAGGAATTATAAAGAGCCAGACTACTCACTGACTCTTCATTCTGTTGTGGTTATCAGCTCTATTTATGGCAGAGCCATCTTTAGTTCACTATTTATTCCTTAGAAGTTGCTGCCCAACATTTTGGTAAATTTAAAGGAAGTGCTTCTGCCACTCTACAAGCAATGGAACAGCGGTTTGACATTTCCAGTATTTCTTGTCTACATGGGTTTTTAATTTTTCACTGTGTCTCTTGGATTACTATAAAACCCCTTTCAGCTTATATATATATTCTGCAGTTCTAAATGTATGCTTGTCAACTGAAGTCATTATCAGTATTTCAGTTGACAATATCTATTAAAATACTTGTTTTGAGTATCTTTCTTGTAGATTAAAACGTTAATAAATTAACTAGTTCAGATTTATTCAAATATGAATTATCAATAAATATATATATTTTTCATCACTTGCTATATATTTTAATCTATGAAGGTGTTGTGGAGATATACCGGTGAAGCTCCAATCAATCTTGCCAATAATACAAAGCTGTTTAATTGGCTTCCACAGAATGATCTACTTGGTATGTTTGGGTCAGAAGTTAAGGGGCCTTATTTTTAATTAAGTTTTGATTCTGCTTCCAATCTGTTATGGTGCTAAATATGAATAACTTTATATGTATTACCCTACATCAGCTAATACCAAATACTATGAAATAATGCAAACTTGGATGTATCTATTCCCAAAATCTTTTTTGGAAAAGCGAAATCATTCCTCATGAAACATTGTACCAATATTATCCTTTAAAACCTAAGGAAAGTGTTGAATCAGACCTAATCTGGCTGTTTATCATGTTGCTCCTGCAAGAGAGTACAAATATAATCAGAGCAAAAACTGATCAAATGACCAATTTTTTCCTCTGAACACTGTTTTCCTCAGATGATTTGGAGAGCTCACCTTCCACCTAGCATAAAATGCCTATTCCTGGGTACAATAATTAGTATTTCTTCTCAATGCCTTTTCAGGGAAAAAGAATGGATGAATGGGTAGGTGGTGTCTGTAGTTTAAGTAGTTTGACATTTCATTATTATTTTTCTTTTATTTTCAGTGATAGTTAAAAATTCATTTAAAAATGCAAAGGTTTCGATTAGGGCTGAAATTCATTTACCTTCCCTACCAGTTCGCAAATGTGTGCGCGCTGTGCGCGCACACGCTTTGCTCGCATGCACTGTCATCTGCGCATGCGCAAAGCCTTCCACGCATGCGCAGTGCCTGAAAATTATTGCAAAAAAGGGACGTCATGACGTCCGCGCTGGTGGGTGGGGCTTCGCGCAGTTGGCCCTACCGGTGCGCGTGATACGGAAAGAACCGGCTGACTTTCACCCCTGGTTTCGATAGGCTATGCTAGATTTTTTTGAAGAAGTTCCGAGGTTTAAAACTCTTCTGTTCATTCATGTACAGTATATCCCTAAATTAATTACACGAAAACAGCCTGGGTTATTCTTTTTATGCTGTAATACAAGAAATAGAAATTGTGATCGAAAGATTGCTTTCTACCCTTGAGGAGAGTTGAGATCTGAAATAAACAGGGTGATAGTGATAGACAGAGGGCCTTTATATTCTGCTCTGGAGATATCCCATCAGACAAGGGACACACATATATGAACTGACAGTCTATAGCTATACCACAATATCCACTGTTGGGGATTATGAAGAGGAAAGACGTTTCCTCTCATAATTCTTCAATAGTTGTTAATCACATATTAATATTTTAACAATTACTCTTTGATTTATATGGCTCCATTTATAACAATGCAAATTCATCATATATGATTACCTAGCTTTATAGCTAGCAGAAAAATAAGCATGCTTGTCTTTTTCCATCTTCTCACCTTGAACAGCTCATTCAAAAACCAGAGCTTTTATCACACATGCGGGCTCCCATGGGATCTATGAGGGGATTTGCCATGGAGTACCAATGGTATTAATACCACTTTTTGGAGATCAAGCAGACAACGCAGTGCGGATAGAGTCTCGAGGAGCAGGAGTAAAGCTGGATGCAGTTAAAATGACATCAAAGGATTTGTCCAACGCACTGAGGACTGTTATTTATGATAAAAGGTAAGTAATAGAAGAGATGTGGTAGGGTTTCTCATAGACATTCCCACTTGCAGATACAGATTACTTAGCTGAAAGAAGAGCCCTCTGTATGTTTCGCCACCTTCCGCAGTGCAAAGGATGGCGGGCGAGTCCCGCTTTTTGCTTTCGACCTGTTCACCGCTCGCTTGCAGCAACTGGGATCACTGTGGGCAGCACTGACCACAAGCGGAGGCAGAGGAATGGGGCCGCCCACTCCGTGTCCAGCAGCCACTTCAAGCACATTTCAGGCAGCCATGAACTCATCTAGCTCTTGGTTCCTCCCAAGCCACCAACAGGGAAGAACCTTCAGCCAGAGCAGCCTGGTGCAATTTAATGCTTTTAATTTACAAATAGAAAACCTGGTTACTAATACTATCGTACTTCTTCTCTTTCTTCTCTTCTTTGCTGGCCTTGCTTTTTTCTTTCTCCTTTTCCTTGTCATCTTCTCCTTCTTACTCTCCTTCTCCTGCCCCTCCTCCTTCTTGGTATCTCTGTTGGCAATCTTGTTGTTGATGAAGTTGTGCAGCACTACCACCGAACAGATCAGGCGAGGCAGGGAGTGGGGTGGGGGTGGTGCCATGCCATGGCCCCCGCGCACTCACCACCTCCTGTGCTGGCCACCCCCACCCCCTCCCCCCAGAGCCAGCGCTCTTAACTAAGGCTTATTTTTGGTGTAGGCACATTCTAACAAATCATGTTAGGGCTTATTTTATGGTTGGGACTTATTCTCGAGGAAACACGGTATGTTAAAACGTTTTTTAAAATGTATCATAATTTATTGACTTTAGAAATTTTTTAAAAGAAAACTTTAGTTTTAAAATGAATATTTAAAAAGTTTCTCTTTAAGGTTAAAGAATTTGAAAGAGTACAGTGACTTTTTTTTAATATAAATGATCATAGTCTACAAAGATTAATAAGTGTAAATAGAAATATACTGTGTATAACTTTGCACAACAAAGAAAAAAAAGAAAAAATTTATTTGTTTGAGATTGCAATGTAAATTGTTTTAAACAAAGAGATTTTACCTGGTCCTATTTTTTATTGGGATATTGTTACTGGTTTTTATGTTCGATATAGAAAAAGATGAAATTTGGAGTTTGAAGATTTAATAATTCTATAAGTTATAGAATTGGCTTGCAGTAATTGGTAATATAAAAAGTTGAGATTATAACTATATTAGTATTTTGCCTTTGTTTTTTCTTTTCCCTAAAATTTGCACTTCACCTCTTTTTTCATTTCTTAATTTTTATTTTCCATTGCATTTTATGTCATAATAAACTTCAATAAAACACTTTTTTAAAAAAAGAAGTGAAAGACACAGCTTATAAATGTCCATTTAAAAATATATTCCAAAAAGGCTGCTTTTTCCACAAAGAAGTGATTGTACCCCATCTCCCACCTTATGGATGACTCATCAGGCTACTTCAGAGGACCACTCCAGAGTCTCCTTGCAGACCGTCACTGACTCTAGGACTCTCCTTAACCCAGGAGAATCATATAAACTTAAGAAACTCAGTTCTCTGTTTGTAAAATGAAGAAACTTCAGTCCAGAAGAGAACTTTCTAAAGAAGTCAGTCAGTCATCTTCACTTGAAGTCTGGTAATTGCATTTTCTGTAAAAATATTCTCAGAATGGAAGAACCCCATATTTTTTTAAACAGTTTATTTTCTTAAGTTATTTTCTTAATATTTAAACAGGAATTCCTCTCAGAATATAAATTAATCTGGGAATAATATTCATTTTGAGAGCAGTCACCTTTACCCAGAGGATGGAGTATAATGACTCCCAACTATCCATATCTGAAGACACCTCTTTATTTATTTTATTTACATAACATGTTATATCTTTCAGTATGCACATACCTAAATATTTAATTGTTTTGCTACGAATATAGAACTGATTTTTTTTTAATTTAAATTTTTATTTCATTCAGAGTTAATATACAAATTCCCCAAAAAGAAAAAATACAAGCAAAAAACAAAAACAAAAATGGACGAAATATTAAAAAATGTGGATTAAAAACACAAAATATAAAAACACATATACATATATTATTCCCCCCAGTTCTTAAGAGAGTCCAGTTTATCACTCATCCAATCTGCTAATTCTAAGTCTGTAAAATCCAGATAGCTTTCAAATTTCAATCGGGTTTCAGGCCCGGTTATAGCACGGAAACTGCTTTGGTCGCGCTGATGGATGATCTCTGGCGAGCCCGAGATGGAGGTTTTTCCTCCATCTTGGTGCTGCTTGACCTCTCAGCTGCTTTCGATACCGTCGACCACGGTATCCTGTGTCGACTAAGGGAGCTGGGAGTGGGTGGCACCGTTTTGCGGTGGTTCTCCTCCTACCTCTCTGATCGTTCACAGTCGGTGTTGGCAGGGGGGCAAAGGTCGACCCCTAGGCCCCTCGAGTGCAGGGTGCCTCAGGGTTCGGTCCTCTCTCCCCTCTTATTTAACATCTACATGAAACCGCTGGGTGAGATCATCCGACGGCATGGGGTGAGGTTCCACCAATACGCTGACGACACTCAGCTGTATTTGTCCACCCCTTATCAATTCAGTGAAGCAGTGGATGTAATAGACTGGTGCCTTGACGATGTAAGTGTCTGGAGGGGAGTTAACAGACTCAACCTTAACCCAGACAAGACCGAATGGATGTGGATATTGCCTCTGAAGGACCATGTTGATCGTCCTTCCTTGGTTCTGGGGGGAGAAATCTTAATCCCCTCAGAAGGGGTTCGCAATTTGGGTGTCCTCCTAGACTCACAGCTAAGATTAGATCAACACCAGACAGCTGTGGCTAGGGGGACCTTTGCACAGGTTCGCCTTGTGCACCAACTGCGGCCCTATTTGGATCAGGACTCTGCTCACGGTCACTCATGCCCTTATCACCTCACGACTTGACTATTGCAATGCGCTCTACATGGGGCTACCCTTAAAAAGTGTCCGGAGACTACAGATAGTCCAGAATGCAGCTGCGCTAGC
>QLTV01002665.1:280281-292098 GCA_003457575.1 Thermophis baileyi
CCCAACAAGACAAACAACCAATCAAAAAAAAAAGAAGGGAAGAAGGAAGAAAGACAAAAAGAAAGAAAGAAAGAAAAAGAAAGATGTTAGGAAGGAAGGAAGACAGAAAGACAGAAAGAAAGAAAGATGGTAGGAAGGAAGAAAGACAGGCAAAGAAAAAGAAAGAAAGAAAGAAAGAAAGAAAGAAAGAAAGAAAGAAAGAAAGAAAGAAAGAAAGAAAGAAAGAAAGAAAGACTTATGACCACAATTGAGCCCAAAATTTTGGTTGCTAAGCAAGAGCGTTGTTAAGTGAGTTTCACCACATTTTACAAGTTAGCCATGCCCACCCAGTCACCTGACCACCAAGCCACATCCATCTGAAGGGGTGGGAGTGGGGGGCACTGAGGATGAGTTTGTAGCACCAAGGGGGCGGTGGACCAAAAAAGTTTGGGAACCACTGTGTTACATCCTGCTCACCTTCAGCCATTTTTCTCCTGCTGCTGATAAATGAGCTCCATGCTACCTCACACTACTCTCTATGCCAGCATCAGATTCTCACAATCCTCATTCTGATCATGAGTCAAGACTCATCATGTGATTTGGAGAAGGAATCAGGATTCCAAAGGACCACAAAATAGGATGCCGGCATGGAGAATGGGAGGAGTGGATTCGGTAGTGGATTCCTACAAAGGTTGGGATTGTACTACATGAGTTCTATGGTCTTTCCAATCCTTACCTTCTATGTTTCTATGATAAACTAACGATCTTCCATTTTCACTAACTTGACTGCACATTTCTTGGACAAACATCTTTGTATTTTACCCTGAATATAATAAATTAGTGACCATTTTGGGAAAATCAATTTTTTGAAATGTCAGACCTTCAGAAAAAATAGTAATGTAAAAGTCCCTAAAATATAAGAGTATTTTTCCACTAGTTATTACAAGAGAGATAATGTATATACAGCTGTTCAGCATAGAGATTTGCCTTGATCACTCTCCCTTTTATATTTTTCATATAAAATAAAGGAAACCTGAGTGTTCTTGGTTGATCAAAGAAGGCAGTCATATGTTTCTGACACTATTATAATGGGATAAATCTTTTTTTAAAAAATCAGCTGTGTAACATTTTGCTAACATCTTATAAAAGACAGAATTTTATTCTCCTTTTGGTGCAAAACAACTCAGTGTAGAGTCTTACATAAATGCTAAGTAAAGAGTAACATGAATGAATGAACATGAGGACAAACTTGGTAATGACATCAATAGATGTTTAATCTAGGGATCAGATGAAAATCAGTTACTTATTATTCCATGATATCAAAGAAATAATAAAGCAGCTTCTTATGAAGCTTCCAGATATTTAAAGCTTCACATCAACTTAGTTTATCAAACTGGAGTATAACTGTACAGTGCTTGGCTGGAGCCATAATTAGAAGTTCTTTCTGGAGCTTTTATTTAAAAGTGTAGTTTGACTATTGTATTTTTTCTGTGCACTTGAAGACTATATATGAATTTTCAGTTGTTAAAGCTGTTAAAAGATCCAACAATGGAATTATCTTGTTTTAATTTTGAAGAAGATTCAATATCCAATTGCCCATTTGGAGTCAATGGTAATTCTTTCAGCCAGTTCTCTCACCTAGATCATTTCCTATTTGATTATTCTACTGCAAATGAAGTCTTTGCCTGCTTACCTGCTCCTTTTCAAACATTTTCTCCTGATATGCCAATACCAGTTTCAGACTTTGGTAACCATATTCTGCAATTTGAAGGTAATGCTGAATTGGACAACTCCTCACTGATTCAATGTGATGAAAGTGATTGGCAATATAACTCCCATAAAATTATTCCAGATCAATCTCACAAAAGAGAAAGGCATGCTGCCAACATTAGAGAACGAAAGAGGATGCTTAGTATTAACTCTGCTTTTGAAGAACTCAGAGGCCATGTACCAACTTTCCCTTATGAAAAACGTCTTTCCAAAATTGACACCCTCAGGCTTTCTATAGCATACATTGCATTGCTTAGTGATATCTTAAAATCAGGCTCTGATCCTAAAATCTATGTGCAAGAATGCATCAAAAATGAATATAAGGATCATCAAGATGCAATCTGGAATACAAGTGGTAAGTGCAAAAAGATCGTTTTTTTAGAGAGCAGTATTAATTTGTTTCCACTGAAAAGAATATGTATATGTGTTTAGCTTATTTGGTTAGCTTATCTAATCAGTGTTCAAGCATTGGAGAAATAAGGGAAAATATTTGTAAACTTCCTTTCCCTCCCTTCTTTTTTTTCTTTTTTTTCTTCCTTCCTTCCTTCCTTCCTTCCTTCCTTCCTTCCTTCCTTCCTTCCTTCCTCCCTTTTTCTCTCTTTCTTTTTTCCTTTCCCTTTCCTTTTCTTTCCTCCTAGTGATTGCCAGGACAAGTCTGCATTTTTTCTAGGAACATTTTGGAAGTGGACTGACCTTGCCTCTTCCTTGGGCTGAGATAAAATGACTGGCCCAAGGTCACCCAGTTGGTTTTGTGCCTAAGGCTGCATTAGAGTGGTGCTTTACCCGCAACAGCAAACTGGGTCTTTTAAAGATTTACTAGTGCTGCATATTAAAATGGATTTGAATAAATGTTTATGAAAAAATCCTTTTAAAATGTAATATTTTAAAGCATGTCTTTGCATTTGTGAAAGAGATAGTTCAATAACTGTTAGAAAACTGTCATTCTGACATTAAATCTTTCCTACAATAGACCCCTGTGCTATAGAAACCATAGCCTATGTTCTTCTGTATTGTCAATTCTACAGGGATATTCAGTACCAGGTGATTACTGCTGTTTTATTTAAATTTCCAGAGCACTCTGATAGCATTTATTTGCGCTATCTGTTAAATAATCTTTAAAAGAAGCAAAACTTTTGCTGTCTTTATGTGTAAACTTTGTCCACAAATGGTTGCTAATAGATAAGGGATCGTTTTGTGCTATTCGCTTTTTGTTTGTATTTTTATTGGTCAATGCTGAAATAAAGTTCTGTTCTGTTGTCGTAATTAATTTGTAAACATATAATTCTAGAATATATAACTAATAGGTTTCCTGATTGATGTATTATGTTACATTTATTAACTAGATATTGGAATAGCAACCTTTTTCCTGTTCTGTATTCATATTCATAGATTTAAAAACCAATAACATAATGTCAGGGAATTGTGCAGCCGGTGTCCAAATGGAGTGAAAGATGCTGACAAGATGGTTTTATATAAATAAATATATTTACAGTAAATAAGAGAGGCAAACAGGAGCATAGTCAGTAAGTCAACACAGCAGGAACATCATCAGGTAAATCACAGAGAGCATACAGGGCACACAGGGCAAAAAGGAGGGAAACAAGGAAACTCCCCCTTTTCACTCAAGGCAACCACAGCTTAGATTGCCTCATGCAGTAGCCAGCTCTCTTTAACCGATTAGCTATAACTGCGTGTTGTTGTTTTTTTAGAAATAGAGTTGTTTAATCAGAGAGTTGTGGTTTTAAATAAGTTGAACAGCGGTCAAAGGACAAAAAATGCATTATGCATGGTTTCATACTGTTTCTAAAGCTTAATAAAGAATTTGATTAATTATCCCAGCACATGTCCCACATATTTTTACTCTGGTATGCATACAGATACAATGAGTAAGATTAGATACAACCTCTTTTGTTTTCTTTCAATTTAAGTTTTATTAACTTTCTACTATTACATTTAATTAGTGCTTAATAAACATTGTGTTGTCTGGGTTATTTTATTTGCTTAACAATACCAATTATATTCCTAATCTTTTTCCCAGCCGTTTGTAAAATAAATTCCATGTTTGATAGTATTCTGTATCTTCTTTCTGTTTGATCTTCAATGTACAGTAAGTCTGTCCATTTCTACACAGTCCAATAACTTCTTAATTATCTCTTCATCTAGTGGTATTTCTTCATTTTTCCAATGCTGAGCAAATACAATCCTCGCTGCTGTTAATACATGCAATATTAAATATACACTTTGTTTATCAAATTTTTCTGGTACTATACCTAATTTAAAAAGTTCAGGTTTAAGATCTACATGTTTTCCTGCCAGTTTTTCTAACCACATGTGTATTTTTGCCCAATTTTTTTTTTTTGCTTTAACACAAGTCCACCACAAATGTGCCAGATTTTTGGTTACATTTCCAACATTCACTAGACATATTTTTGAACATTTTGGCTAACCTGGCAGGTGGTAGGTGCCATCTATAAAACATTTTATATAAGTTTTCTTTATAAGAAGTTACCATTGTTAACTTATCATTTCTTTCCTATATATTTTGCCATTTCTCTAGTTCTACATTATAACCAAAGTTTTTTGCCCACTGTATCATTGTTTCTTTTACTTCTTCATCTTCCATTTTAAAATTTAATAGAAAGTTCTTAATCAGTTTTTCATTGGAGTTCAACAGTATCTGATTGAAGATTGTCTGTTCTTTATAAAAGCCATACATTTTTGCAACTTTATCATATCTAGATTGTATTTGCAGTTGAGGCCACCATGATAAGCCAATACCCTGGTCTTTGAACTCTTGCTTAGATTTTAGTTTCCCTTCAGTATTCAGAATATCTTTATATGTCAAGATTTTCTCAAATTTCATCAGATTTGGATGAATAAACGCTTCCATCGTTGAGAGCCATCCTGGGATTCTCAAGTAGATTTTAGCTTTTGTTTTTCCCCACACAGACAATAATGAATTTCTTACATAGTGATTCTGGAAATATCTGTGGCTTTTATTCTTCTCATAGCATAAAAATGCATGCCATTCAAGTTGTAAATCATGTCCTTCTAAATATAGTAATCTTTTGTATCTAAGGGTTATCCATTCTTTTAGCCATGTTAGAACACATGCTTGATAGTATAAAAGCCAATCTTTTAGTCCAAATCCTCCATTTACTTTGGATTCATTTTCAGTTTAATTCTAGCTTTTTTCCCTTGCCAGATAAATTTCAATATCAGTGTGTTCAGATCATCAAAGAATTTCTTCTCAATTTTTATAGGTACTGTTTGGAACAGGTAGAGCAGTTTTGGTAAAAAAATCATTTTCACAGTAGCAATTCTTCCTAACAGTGATAAATGTAAGTTTTTCCATTTTTCCAGATCTAGTTTTATTTGGTTAAATAATTTTGTATAGTTATCTTCTTTTATTGTTGCACATCTTGCTGTTAAGTATATTCCCAAATATTTAACTTTCTTAACTATTTGAAAGTCCCCTTTTTCTGACAATTGTTCTTTTTGTTTCTGTGTAAGGTTTTTAACTATAACTTTAGTTTTTTCTCTATTTATCTTCAAATCTGCTACTTCTCCAAACTCCTCAATCCTTTTCAATAGTTTAGGAATTGTGTCCAATGGTTCTTCTATGATGAATACCAAGTCATCTGCAAACACATGTAATTTATATCTTTCATCTTTTATTTCCATTCCTTTAATTTCTGGATCTTGTCTAATGTTCCTATTCAAGACTTCCAAGGTCAATATAAATAATAAAGGCGATAATGGACATGCTTGTCTTGTGCCTTTCTTTATATTAAAATTCTCTGTATAGTCCCCATTTACAATTACTTTTGTTGTTGTTTATGGTATATTGTCTTGATTACATTTATAATTTTTTCTCCAAAATCCATACAATTTAATTGTTGTATCATAAATTGCCAGCTTACATTATCAAAAGCTTTTTGAGCATCTAAAATTAGTACCATTTGTTTTCCTGGGTGGATTTCATAGTATTCTAATGTATTCTAATATAATCCTTAAATTGTGTTTTATTTGTCTTTTTGGTAAGAATCCATTTTGATCTGGATGAATGAATTCAATCAAAAATCTTTTCAGTCTCTCTGCCGAGCCAAGGTGGTGCAGTGGTTAGAGTGCAGCACTGCAGGCTACTTCAGCTGACTGCTAGCTGCAGTTCGGCGGTTCAAATCTCACCGGCTCAAGGTTGACTCAGCCTTCCATCCTTCTGAGGTGGGTAAAATGAGGACCCAGATTGTTGTGGGAAATATGCTGACTCTGTAAACCGCTTTGCGAGGGCTGTAAAGCACTATGAAGCGGTATATAAGTCTAAGTGCTATTGCTATTGCTATTGCTATTGCTATTGCTATTGCTATTATTGAGGCAAGAATTTTGTAATCCATATTCAATAGTGATATTGGTCTATAATTTTTTATCTGTGTCAATTCTGAATCTTCTTTTGGTATTAGGGTAATATTTGGCTTCTGTCCATGTATTTGGTAGTGTAGCCTCTGATAATAACTCATTGCAAACTTCCTTCATTGGAGAGCTTAGCATATCTAGAAAGCATTTATAAAATTCTGCAGGAAGCTATAACTGTGTGTTCTGATTCATTACACAACCCCCGCTCTTCCAGTTGTAAATTTAAATATCTTGACACATAAAATACATTTTAAAACATAAAGCAAAGCTTAAATTAACAAAAATTAATTTCCTTAAATCAGAATGAGACAGTAAAGCACCTGGTTTTTAAAATCAAGTTATGTCTTAAGAAACATAGATGTGAAAGAATGATAGGTGGACAATAAAGATGAATGGTGTTTTGTTTTTATCTTATCTAACAATGTAGCAGAGCTTTCTTTCACTCCCCCTTTCTTTCAGAAGGTCTCTTCCAACTTTTCTTCTTTCAAACTGTAGGCAAGTTACTCTCTTCAGCCTCATCTCATTGGCAGTAAGAATACAATAAAACTCTTAGATCTGATAGGGCTTTGGTAAAAATTGCAACAAGCATTTGCTTTGCAAGATGTGTTGGTGCAGGTGACCTCTCCCCACTTGAGTGTTAAAATAAGTTCAGCATTGCTGCTTAAAATGCTTTTTCTGGTTGTTTGCATGTGGTGTGTGTGTGTGTGTGTGTGTGTGTGTGTGTATACACCCTCTTTCTCTAGAGAGTAATCTAAACAAAATTGGGGGTGTTACTTGGAACCCTGACATATCCCTTGAGTGGTACTCAGGGAGAGCATTCAGAACAATCGCCCCATGTCTTTGAAAGAATATGGCTGCTTTAATGCTTTGCAATTTGCCTTTTCAAACACTTTGTGCAGCCTGTCATGGATACTTTTTGGATGACACAACATGCACATTGTCAGACTTGCCCCAATCCAATCCCTTAGGAAAGAAAAGCCTTCAACTCCATTTGGTTAAAACAAAGAGTTCTTTTACTAAGGATGTTGGTTGCAGTAAAGTCAAGCCAGCTCTGAAAGTATCTCACTCGCTGGATACAAAAATAAGGTGTAGGTTTTCCCCATCCCATCCCTCCTCCCATGACCAGTCCATTTCCTGCCAACTAGAGCTCTTCAAGATGTTTTCAGAACTCTGAGATGTTTGGGGGTAATCTGCATATTTCTCAGGGTGCCTGGCCATGGAATGCTGGTTCAAATAGGAACTGGCTGCTCTGGACCTTATCACCTGTTATTCCTCCCCTCCCCCCCATCAGCTTTATTATGCTTTCATCCTTCCCCTTTCATCCTTCCTCCCCTTCTTCCCCCTTTCATCCTTCCCCTCCCTTCTTTTTTTGATGGCAGGATGCCTGTGTGGTGCCAAGCTGAACCAGACAGAGCTGACATTCTGCCGCCCCCCCCCTTTGACAGAGACGTTAGTCCTGCAAAAGAAAAGAGAGAGGGGAGGGAGAGATATACAAAATTTTTCAATTAGCAAAACAGCTCAATGTGGCTTATCTGGGTATTGGTCATGGAATTTTTTAAAGAGTTTGAGGTCTTTAATATGTTGAGAGTAGACCCATTCAGTTTCTGAGGGGGCGAGTCTTTCCAGGTTACCAAATACTGGGTTTTCCCCTGATACTGTATATGTGAGAATCCAAAATGTCTTTGACTTCAAAGTGCTGCTCTCCCTTGATCATAATGGGGTCGGGAGGTGGTTACGATTCAGGACACAAGGAAGATGTGATTTCTGGTTTCAGTAGCCTACAATGAAATACCGGGTGTACATGTCTGAGCATTTTTGGCAGCTCAAGTACTCAGTTAATAATCCTTTTGATGGGGAAAGGTCCAACATATTTTGGGCCCAATTTTTTTGATGGTTTTCTAGATTGTAAGAATTTGGTAGACAGATAGACCTTGTCTCCCACCTTAAAGTCCTTTGGCTTGATGCACTTTTTATCAGCTTGTTTTTGTATGATTCCCTAGCTTCATCCAAAGCTTTTCTCACCATGGCCAGGTGTTTTGTAACTGGGCAACCCAATCTTTCAGAAATGCAGTTAATGGGGTACTCTAAGATAGTTTAGGGATAGCTAAAAAGTCTTGTCCTGTGGCCACTTTAAATTGAGTGAACCTGGTGCTACTGTGCACTGAGTTATTGTAGGTGACCTCTGCAAAAGGGAGGAGGTCCATTCAATTATCCTGTTGGTAAATAATATAGCATTTGAGCTACTACTCCAGGATGCTATTGGTTCATTCACAGCCTCTGTTAGTAGCCGGATGATACAAGGAGCTGAGACCCTGAATGGTCCCCAAAAGTTTTAGGAACTCCTGCCAAAGCAGCAAAGTAAATTGGACCTCGCGATCTGAGATTATTCTTCCTGGAGCACCATGCAGCCGATAGAAGTGCTGCAGAAATAGTTTAGCCAAAGCAAACTCTGAGGGCCATTTTTGACAGGGTATAAAGTGTACTTGCTTGGAGAACAAATCAATCTTGGTTCCCATTAATTAGTAAGTTGTTGATGTCTGGTCTGACATTCCAAAGCTCCCTCCTCCTCCTCCCACAAAGTGTGTCAAGCTGAGAAACGGAGAAAATGGTTGCGATAGGCCCAATCCATTTCGAAGTTGACAGTCGGATCCCCCTAAAAAGCAAGACGCACCTGGAAAACATCAAGCACACACACACATTAATAACGACCCATGTTACCCCTTATGTTTTGGGGGGTATTTCTTGTGGAATTTACTAATCAATCGGTCTGCCTTCATGTCTTGAGCTTCTGACATTGGGTAGCCCTTCCATTGGACTAGGTAATACAGTTTGCTCTTGCACAACCTGGAATCCAGAACCCTTTTAACCTCATAATGTGACTCCCCCTCTACCACTATTGGCTTGGGTGCTATTCAGGCTATTGGTCTCAATTCTGATCCCACTACTGGCTTGAGCAAACTGCTATGAAACACCAGATGTACTTTCCCCAGTAACGGTGGCAGTTTTAACTCCACAGTCACCGGGTTAATTATTTTCACTATTGGGAAAGGTCCTATGAACTTTGGACCCAGTTTCCGGCAGGGCACTTTTAGCTTCAGGTATTTTGTGGAGAGGTACACCTTTCCCCCCTCATGAAATGGCTTCTGGGATGATTGCCTCTTGTCTGCTTGCACTTTCTGTGTTTCAACAGCCTTAGCTAATGCTCACTTTACTCTTCCCTATGCGTTCTGCAGGGAGTACACCCACTCTGTCAAACTCACTGAGGAGGGGGGTTCCTGAGGCATGGGGACAAATTCTACACCTGTGACAATTTGAACGGGGTGAGCCCCATGCTACTATTACAGGCAACCTATAATAATGGTCTGCCCAAGAAGGTCTGCCCAATTAGACTGCTGATAGTTGACGTAGCACCTCAAATATTGCTCTATCATTGCATTAGCTCATTTCACGGCCCCATTTGGGCTCGGATGAAACACAGAACTCCCCTGGGAGGACCCTATTATTTTCACAAACTCCCTTCAAAGTTTTGCTGTGAACTGGACCCCCCCGGTCTGAGATGTTCCTCTTTGCATGCAGCCTATAAATTTGGTGCAGAAACAATCTGGTGCAGAAACAATCTGGCCAGTTTCTGGGCAGACAGGAGGCTCGAGCAGGCTACGAAGTGAGCCTGCTTGGAAAACAGGTCTATCACCATCCAGATGACAGTGTTCCCCCCCCCCCACTTTCAGGGACCTTGACTATAAAGTCCATTGCTGTTTCCTGCCAGGGCCGGGTTGGATCTGCCACTTGCTGCAATAACAAGCTCTTCCCTAGCCTTTTCTTCAAGGCTGTACACACTCCCTCCCCTGCCGTCAGCCTTACCTTTGCGGGCAGCCGCAGTGAGCAGAGTGGTGTGAGCCCCATGGGCTGGAAGGTAAGGCCGATGATGAGGGAGAGAGACCTGCTCCGGGCCTGCCACACTTGGCTGAAGGGCGCGGGCCACCTTGGGGGGGGGACGGCGAGGCTTGGCCACCTTTTGGGCCCGGCTCTCAGCTTCCACAGGGCCTCTGCTGCCCACTCGCCCTCCCTTCTGCCTTGGGTCCTGCATCCAGCCCACGACGGGTACACGCTGCTTCCAGGCCAGCCCGGCCAGTGGGTGGGCAAGCAGGTTCTCCCTTCGGGGAGAACACCACACTGGGGCCGAGTCCACTGCAGTGTGGTGAGGTGCACTCATGCAGCCCAGGACATCCACCCACCCACATGCCAGGAGCACCGCTGCTGGGCGCTGGCCCCGTTGGGATCTGAAGGGCAAGGCACTCGAGCCGGTGGAGGTGCTTGGAAACTCTGGAGCCCCTCAAGGCCTTCAGGACAGATCAGGTCATCCAAGGCTTTAACTCATTAGTCCAGAGGGAGCAAAAGAGATAGGGTCCCAATGAGGGTCTTAGTGAATTTAGCTCAGGAATAACAGAATAACAGTTGAAAGGGACTTTGGCGGTCTTCTAGTCCAACCTCCTGCTCAGGCAGGAAAAGTGAGTGGAGGGCCTGGGAAAGGTGTCAGAATAACATAATAACACTTAGAAGGGACCTTGGGGGGGACCCTATACCATTTCAGAGAAATGGCTGTCCAGTCTTTTCTTAAAAACCTCCAGTGATTGAGCACCCAGAACTTCTGGAAACAAGCAGTTCCACTGGTTAATTGTTCTCACTGTCAGGAAGTTTCTCCTTAGTTTTAGGTTGCTTCTCTCTTTGTTCAGTTTTCTCAGAGTATGAATATTCATAGACTGGATAGACATGGTAACAAGTCAGCCAATGGGAGCTGTTTGGTGACCCAGATGGCTTGGAGCCTGGGCGTGGTTTAGGCAACTGATCTGTATATATATATATGAGTGTCTCTGTATTATATCTTGCTTCTGTGAATATTACTTCTGTGATTATTGATTCTGTACTTCTGGATTCTGCTGTATGGTATTGTATATAAAGAAGTTTCTTATATATTATTGAATCCTGCTGAAGTTCATTTAATTGTGTGCTGGTCAGATGTGCTGCAAACTCTGAGAGGTTATGGGCCCAGAGCACACAGAAAGACTGAAGGACTGCCTGTGTTAAAAGAGAAACCAGGCAGAGAAGGCGTGCAGGATGGCTGTTGATTTTAAGGAGAGCTCTCTGCCTCGTTTGGGACAGAAGAACTATATAATTTGGGCTGCAAAGATGGAATGTTTCCTGAAGGCTAAGGAGCTCTGGGATATTGTTGTTAATCCACCCCAGGGGCCATTAGCAGCTGCAAAGCAAATGTAGCATGATAAAGCAATGGCCTACATCAGGGGTCCCCAACATTTTGGACCTCAGGGACCACCAAGGTCATAATTTTAAATCCCACGGACCACCAAATTCATAATTTTAAATCTCATGGACCCTAATTCATAATTTTAAGTCCCAGAACCACTAATATGATTTTTTTTAAAAAAGATAAATACATTTGTAAAATAATGATCAGAGAACTTCCATTTTATTAATACGAAATGCACCTATTTAATATAACAAAATTATAAATGCTTATTTAATTATAACAAAATCGTAAATGCTTATTTAATCATAACAAAATCTTTAAAGGTTGTTTTAATTGTAACAAAATTATTAAAGTTAGTGTAATTATTACAAAATAATTCAAGCGTCAAA
>QLTV01002665.1:346585-370908 GCA_003457575.1 Thermophis baileyi
ACAAACCCCCCCAAAACAAAATCGATCCTATCAAATAAAAAGTTAAAAGTTATTGTCCACAGATGCAAACAATGTGGGCCCTGGTAGGCCAAGGAGGGAAGATGCACTTATCAACAGGGCACTCCCCAGCGAGCTAAGGCCACCTCCAATAGAAGGGGGTTTCATTATTCGTAGCCCCTCCTGTGGGGGTCTCTGCCGTCTTCGCTTCTCAGCTCGTGAGAGAGGTTGAGTTTCATAAGAGAGTTTGAGTTTATTCTCTCTCTCCCCAGAATAGTTTGGTTTCTTCAACCCTCTCCTGTGTTCCATATGGCCAGTAGAAGTTACAGCCTTGTCCACTTCCTCAGGAGTCACAGGCTCAAATTCATCCCACACAATAGGACTAAGACCTGTCCCCGTCATCTCGGTCGGAATTGCACAATCAGAGTCTTCGCTTCTCAGCTGGTGAGAGAGGTTGAGTTTCATAAGAGAGTTTGAGTTTATTCTCTCTCTCCCCAGAATAGTTTGGTTTCTTCAACCCTCTCCTGTGTTCCATATGGCCAGTAGAAGCAGTAGTAGTAGTAGTAGTTGTTGTTACCAGACTTCCAGACTCCCTTCCAGGCAGCTCTCGGACTCCCTCAGCATCTAATACTGGTTTAATGCTGGTTCCAAGTTGGAAGGCATGAGGAGGAGCCGAGCCGGGCGCACCCAGATGAAGCAGCGGTACGCCGGGGGCTTGGGGGCATCCGCCGGCCGACCCCCCATCTGCTCCAGGGTCAGGCTCCCATTTGAGACACGCTAAGGCGGCTGGTGAGGTGCTCGGCGTCCCACTCGGGGAGAATGCTTTTCGAATGCTTTTTGGCATTCCATCGTCCAACCAATTGGTTGGTTGGGTGATGGGCCAGTCTTTAGCAGTTCGGTCAGTGGCAGCGCCACCTCGGCGAATGATGGGATGAACTGCCGATAGAAGTTTGCAAAGCCCAAGAAGCTTTGTAGTTGTTTGCGAGTGCGTAGGGGCTGTCAATCAAGCACTGCTTTCACCTTTCCGGGATCCATTTCTATTCCCTCGCTGGAAATCTGGTACCCCAAGTAGTCCAGGGAGGTTTTATGGAATTCGCATTTGGAAAGTTTTGCGTAAAGTTTGGCAGCCAGAAGTTTTTTTAAGACTTGTCCCAGGATGATTGCTTCAGACATCTTGGGGGCAACTATGAACCGGATAAGTTCGTGGTGGCGTCCCATTTGCAAATCCACCAACTCGGTTAGGAGAGTGGCAGGCCCCCCCCCAATTAACGATCTGTCCACCTGTTGGAAGTCGATGGGGTTCGCTAGGGGCCTAGTGCTGATCTCTAGCTTCTCTACCACTGCTTTGCTGATTAAACACCTCGAGCAGTCCGTGTCTATCATGGCATCTATATCTCCCTCCTTCCCTGTCCCTGGCACCGTGATCTTTGCCTTAATGAGGAAGGGGCGAACAGCTTCACTCACCATCGGGTTGTCTTCGCCGCTGCCTCCCTCATCCCATTGCGGGGCCGATTCTTCCACTGGTGATGTCTCAGTGTCGTCAGAGGGGGGAGGTGATTCCCCCGCTTGGAGGGCCAAGCCTCCCAGCTCCATTGGTTTCATAGGCCTCCTCCTGGTCCCAGGGGTTGGCCTAGCCCACGGCAGCGCAATTGGGGCTGGCGCCAGGCACTCGGTAGCCCGGTGGCTGGCTTGACCACACCAATAGCACTTCACGCCTCGCGTTGGTTCAGGGCTCGGGGCGGCGACTTTTCTCGGGGGAACCCGGCGTCCCAAAGGCCTTCGGGCTGGGCGATCTGCGGGAGGTTTTTTCCGACCACGGATTACAGGGTCCAGGGCGATGGCGGTAGCGTACCACTCTTGGATCATGCAACCCCTCTGATCTCACACGCCTCTTTTAGTTCGGGATCCAGGGCATCTCGGAGAATGTATGCACTAAGAGCTGCTCGGGCCAGTCTTGCACTTTCCCAGCCGCTCTTCTGAACTCCCACACTAATTCTTTCACTGGGCATCCCACCTGTCTTAACCCCTGGATTCGCTCTTCAGCGTCCACCTAATGGGCCGCATCGTGGAACTGGACCCTCATTAGTTGGATGAACTCATTCACATCGTCTAGTTCTGGGGCCACTTCATCATGGAGTTCTGCCACCCACTCCACTGTCTCCCCCTCGTTCATTCCCTCGGTTATCTTGTCAATTAACTGCCTATCCGACCAGAATTGTGCTCCATGCTCATCAACGTAAGCCCACACTCGGTGGAGGAAATAGGCCAGTTTCTTGGGATTCCCGTCAAATGTGGCACGGAACCAGGGGGGGTGGCTCCTGGACCGGCGGAGCGGCGGCTTGTTGCGGGGGCCCTCCGATCAGCCCCCCTCCCGGCTGCACCTGTTGGCCTGCTCCAAATGCGCCCCCGTTGGCGGGGATGGTTCCCTGCGCTTGCGGCGGGGGTTGTGCGGCAGGACCTGGCATTGCGGGAGGCTGTTGCACCACTCCAAGCCCCGGCATGAGGTTGGGTGGCACAGGGGACCCCGGCGTCCATGGGTATTGCGCCCATCCCCCTCCGGGGAAGAAAGCCCACCCAGGTGGGGCTTGCCACAGTGGCACGATGCCGAGGGTTGGTGGCTGGGCTGGAGTTGGCAGTCTCCACACTCCCTGCTGCCAAGGATGTGGGCTCCCTAGGCTGGCTTGGTGGGTTGCCTGCGGTTCGGGGTGAAGGGTGGTCCACGTAGGCTTCGCCCCGGTGTAGAGGTCCCCTGGGGTCCTGCTGGCCGCGGTGTGGAAAGAGGCTGTGTCCCCACTCAACTGGGGCCCCAGGTGCTTCCTTGGGAAGGAGAACGTGGGTTGGGCCAGGTTCCATCTAGTGGTCTCGGTTCCCAAGGGGGGATTTGTCCAACTTATGCTTAGTCGTCCGAACTGGTTGTGGAGATCCCTCAGCGATTGACTGCGAGACAGCAGCTGGGATCCCTCGCCTTCTAACTGACCGGTGAGCATGATCTTCTGTTGCCTCCACTCATGGGCCATGGCCAATCCCGCATCCAGGTGAGGCTCCCACGCTCGTTTGGGGGAGGACTCAGCCCCCCAATTGCTCCTTGAGAGGTCCACTCTGGCTGAGAGAGGGGCTCAGGGGCCGGCTGCTTGCACCGAGCCCCCGACTGGCATTCTCTCTCTGCGGCCTCCATGGCAGCTGCAACCTCCGGGGAAGGATAGTAGTGGATGCTGATGCTCCCAATGGAGTCGTCCTCTACTTGCCCCCCTGCTGCTTGCTCCGTCTCCTCCGGTTTCTCCTCCATCTTCCCTGAGTCTTCGCACCGCCCGTTGCCGGGTCGGTGCTGGGGCTCAGGACCTCGAACAGCGCCCCGAGGCTCGGGGTAGCTGGATGAGTTTTTAAGAGAAATTCGGGTTAGTGTCAGAGTTCCAAATAGCATCTAAAATAAAATCAGAGTCCAAGGTAAAGCATTCCTCAAAGTTCCAATTTATTAACAGAGCCATGTTGGCACAGCTGGGAGAAACCTGAATCTGACGCTCCCAGGGTTTCTCCACACAGTTGAAAGATCAAGCCCCACACCCACAAGTTCATGATGTTAACCAGTCTCCTTCTGTCGACGTATCAGTTACTCCCCTCAGCTTCCGGGCAGGTGCTGGACAAAGGATGACCTTGAGAATCCAAAGGAATTTGTTATGGCTACATGTCTACATTCCTCATGCAACAGCCCCTCTCAAATTCCCACAGCAAGAATACATTCTCAAGCGTAAAGTGTGGCAGGCCAAAGTCTCTAATAAAATATGGCTTCGGCCTGACACTTTAATTACCGATGGATTAGAGGAAGTGAGGCAAGCAGAAGCTAAGAATAGTTAAAACAACTTAAAAAAAATAAGAACACAGTTTTATAGTACTTCTTTTAGTTCAATTAATTTGTTTTTTTTTCCCCTGTAAGAAATGGCTTCATCTATAAAATGCAATTCACCAGAAAGCAGCTTCAGAGCTTCCTAGAATTTGCCAACTTCTACCTTCGCTGAGATTGCCCTGCCCATCACTGAACTGGTGAAAATGGGAGGGGGTCCACAACAACTGGCCAAGCCAACCGTTAAACTGGACTTTAGCATGCCAGTGGGTGTTCAAGACGCTAAAGACCCTATTTGCCAAGGAGCCGACCATTAGGCACCCCGACCCAGAACAACCCTTTGCTGTCCAAGCCGACGCCAGCAACATGACCATCGTGGCAGTCCTCCTTCAGAAAAACACCAACGGTGACTTACAACCCTGCGCATACACCTCCAAAAAACTAACGTAGAATGAAAGAAGATGGGCGGTATGGGAAAAGGAAGCCTACGCGGTTTGGTGGGCCTTATTGACCTGGAGACACTTCTTTGAGGGCAGTCACATTCTGTTTGAAGTGTGGACTGACCACAAGAACCTAGAAGCGCTCAAAACCCCATGAAGGCTTTCCCCCAAACAAATCCACTGGGCGCAGTACTTCAAACGGTTCAACTTTGAGCTGAAATACATCCCTGGGGAACCTCCTGGCAGACACCCTGTCACACAAGCCACAGTACAACAGCAAACATGAAGAAGTGATTCACATCTTGATTCCCCCCACCCAACCTGCCTCCCAAGCTACGATCTGCGGCCAAGCCAGACGGGAAGGAGCGATGAGCAGAGGGGTGGGGGGTGACCGAAAAGTTGAAAAGTGAGCTGCCTGCTGACCCATGGTACAATGAAAACAAGGAAGTGCTGACCCTAAGGGATGGACTTGCCTGGAAAGGCTCAAAGCTGTATGTGCCTGCCAGTCTACAATTTCAAGTTCTCCAACAGAGCCATGACTCCAAGCAAGCAGGACATTTGGTTACTTAAAAACCTTGCATTTGGCCAGAACACAGTTCTGGTGGCCCAAGATGAAGAAAGTCATTGAGGACTATGTGCAATGTGTGCAGCCATGAAAAAAAAGACCAGGGAGACCCCCAGGGCTGCTGCAGCAGTTGGCAGACCTGTCCAGACCCTGGAAGAAGATCGCTATGGATTTTATCGTTGAGCTCCCTGAAAGCGGGGGAAATACGGTCATTTGGACCATGATAGACCTATTCTCAGAATAAGGCCACTTCACAACCTGCTCTGGGCGCCCTTCAGTGAAAAAACTGGCCAAGTTGTTCATCAAGCAGATTTACAGGTTGCATGGCATCCCCTGTAGAATCATTTCTGACAGGGGGGGTCAAATTCACCACTATGTTCTGGAGGGAGTTTGTTAGTCCATTGGATAGGGACTTAGCTCGGCTTTTCATCCGAGTACCAAAACCCCCAAAAACAATGGGGCCGTGGAATGAGCAAATGCTATGGTAGAGCAGTATTTAAGGTGTTATGTCCAATCAGCAATCACATTGGGCAGAGCTGCTGCCGTTCGCTGAATAATGCAATAGCCTAATGGTCTAACCCCTTTTCAGGTCACTAGAAGCATGCCCGAGTCCCCAGGGAACCCCCCTTATGAGTGTCCTTAAATGAATGAATGGAGTCTTTGAAGGAGGGGTGGGAAAATACCAAGCGCACTCTGCAGGAAGTGGCAAAAACCTATAAAGCACAAACAGAGAAGGGCCGCAGACCCCAGGAGCAGTTTTGAGTTGGGAGAAAGGTCTACCTCTCAACTAAATACCTCAGACTAAAACTCCCATGCAAAAAGCTAGGACCAAAGTTTATAGGTCCTTTCCTAATAGAGAAAATAATTAATCCTATCACAGTACAACTTAGGCTCCCTCGCCTGCTGGGGAAAGTGCATCTAGTCTTTCACAGTAGCTTGTTAAAGCCGGCGGTAGACCAGTAGATCAGGCAGCCCCGAAACCAATAGTATTGCAGGGGGAGACTCATTACAGAGTGAAAAAGATTTTAGATTCAAGGTTGCAGTATCTTGTGCATTGGAAGGGATACCCTCTCTCTGAAGCCACTTGGGTCAAGAGCTGGGATATGAAGGCATATAGGTTGATTAAACAGTTTCATGATGAATTCCCTCAAAAGCCTAAGGGGCCTCCAGGTGGAGGAAGGGGGGGTTGAAGTGAGCCTTGACTAATCTCCCTTTCTAATTTTTGTCTTGCAGGAAATCGTCTTCAATTGAGGGGGGGGCAGCCTGTCAACCCTGAAGATGATCTGGCAGAAGCCATCTTGGAGCTTCAGTGCTACCATACTGGAGCTAGGGATAGGGAGGGGGAATTAGAGATCGTCTTCAATTGAGGGGGGGGCAGCCTGTCAACCCTGAAGATGATCTGGCAGAAGCCATCTTGGAGCTTCAGTGCTACCATACTGGAGCTAGGGATAGGGAGGGGGAATTAGAGATAGCTGGGGTTGTGTAGTCAAAATAAAATACTTTCTCTTGGGAACTAAGGACATTCTCACACCTGGCCGGAGGAAGGAGTGATGTCATCAGACCAGTGAACGCTGCCTTGATTGGGCCATGTGACTGATTGTTGAGGGGAAAACTTTTACTTTTAATTAGGTGAAAACCAAGGGGCCCCTCAGAGTTGGTTTTCACCAGATATGTGCCAATATGATGTTTCCAATAAAGCTATTCTTTGAGGAATCCACCTACCTCAGAGTTCTTGCTTGCAATGGATCTATTACTTGGAACCCTGACACCTTGCTTGACACTATAGATGGCAGAAGAAATGTTCTTGAAGGATAGGAGGAAGAGACACTACAGGCAATTCTCTTGCCCATTAAGTCACAATCATAAAGCAAGTTGTCATGTGACTAGGCCCAATTTTACGACTTTACATGGTGGTCTTAAAGTTAATGCCTTTGTTGTTTTAAGCAAACCCATTATTTGCTATGGTATGGTTTTGCTGAAACCCGGAAGTGAATGCTGAAAGAAAGAAAATATGAGGTACAAGGGAAGAAAGAAAAAATTGTTGACTTCTGACTTTTTTTAGTAGAGTACAGGATAACATTACAGCCTCAATTTTTTAATGTTATATACATTAGTATATAACTAGTCGTTTCTGTAACAACAAATCTATCTAATTGGCAAAATGAAAGTCAAAGTTTCATTTTTTTATCACAAGCACAAAATAAAATAAAATAAATAAAAAAACATAATAATACATTCTCTTTGAATGAAACAATAAATTTAACCATTTCTGCTTTACCGTCCTTGCTGTGGAAATAATATGTATTTCTGTTTGCACTTAATAATCTTTGTGATTTATCTAATATAAATCACCATTTATATTAACAAAATTCACTGTATTCTTTCAGATTCTTTAACCTTAAAGGGAAAGTACTTTGTTTTCATCCATTTTAAAACACTAAACTTTTTTTAAAAAACATTTCTAAAATCAAAACATTGTAATACATCTTTTTAAACTTCATTTTAACATACATAAAGTTCACTTTCAGACCAATAAAATTCCAACTAACACCAATAACTCATTAAATTTAGATGACCCCCTCCAAGTTATAGAGGGGGTGATCATGGAATGATTTTTTTCTTCTTGTTTACATCCTTTTTAAAACTCTAAACTTTTCTTTAAGCTAATACATCTTTTTCTTTAACTTTCTCTTAACATGGATACTTTGAAATAAACTTTCAATAATATTTTACAAGCTTTAGGAATTACTTAAGCATTATACATAAAGGAAAAATACACTTTCAAACTTTACATTAAGACTTTCAATTACAAATATCAGACCAATAAAATCCATCCTAATTCCAATTGACTCATTAACTGTGACTCCTTCCAGCTTATCTTCATAGAATAACATCTTTTTCTTCTCTGGAATATTTATCAAGTAGTTATAAGCTTCTCTTTTCATCAAGGATTTCTCAACCTTGATAATGTCCATGAGGAAAAAGTCCCAAACTTATCCTTTTAAAAGTTGCAGATTTTCTTGGAACTCTTCTTTCAATTGGGTTGGGAGGTTTATATTTAAACCATCATAATAATAGTTGGTGTCAGGTTTATATTCCAAAATTGCAATTGATTCCTCTGCATTGTCAGCTACTTGTGAAATTGCCTTGGTGGTTTAGTATATTTGCATCTCTGAAGTAGTTTGAGTAGCTTTTTAAACCTCCTTGGAACATAACTCTATGAACTGATGGATTTTATTTAAAGATTTTTCAAATACATCTCTAATAATTTGCTCCTCCATCTTAACTCCCTTTAGGCAAAAAGTAGCTTTTTTGTAAGTCACTTAAGAATTGCTGGCCAATCAAGAATCATAAAAATTGGAAAGTTTTAGCCACCCACAGCAAAGTAAACTAAGCTACAAATTACTAATAACAGGCTGTGGCTAAAGAGAGCCTCTTTTACCTTAATAAAGCTTAATAGTCCTTAAAGATGATTAAGAAATGAAAGTCACAACTTACTATCTGTTTG
This sequence comes from Thermophis baileyi, assembly GCA_003457575.1. Classification (NCBI taxonomy): domain Eukaryota; kingdom Metazoa; phylum Chordata; class Lepidosauria; order Squamata; family Dipsadidae; genus Thermophis; species Thermophis baileyi. The sequence continues at coordinate 354,934 of QLTV01002665.1, forward strand.
AAAAATAAATTACTAAATGGCTGCTTCTTCAACAGTGAACTGATTGCAGCCCCCCCAGCCCCTCCTTGCCAGCATGCAGGTTTATATTCCAAAGCACAACTCCTGAAGCTAGTTGCTATATGGAGGATCTTGTGGGATGATTCTAAGACTAACTCTGGAGAGTCATCTATATATATAAAAGCGAAAACCACTCACGCATTAATCACAAAATCTCCAGAACCGTAAAGCCTACAAACTTGAAATTTGCCACCTATGTTTCTCTTGGCTTCTAGGTGCTCACTAAGAAAGGATTTTTCAAAATGACCATCGCAGCATGAGCATTTCTTATATTAATATTAACAAGCTCTGATGCTAAGGAGTTCTACTCCCCCCTCCCCACCTGAAAAGAAATCTGATCCAAATGCAAAACACAAGCAGAGGAGTTTCAGTTTCACTTTTGCTTTCACAGCAGCAAGCAGCTTTACTAAAGAACAGTTGAGCTAAGCCATGCTAGCCAGATGAATAACAATGGATGCTGGTAGGCAGAGACAGATTTTTTCCCCCTTATTTTCCTCCTCAGTTCAGACAAATCTGTTCCTTCTATTGTAACACCAGTTAAAGGGAAAACAGGCAAAAAACGCAGGAAAAGATTTACAGATGCGATTAGGAAAACACAAGTAAGGGAAGCTGCCTGTTTCTCCCATGGCCAGTTCTATGTGGCATGCTCCAGAGTCAGTTCACCTGACAGCCTGGTCATCCTCCAGCCAGACAGCAAAACCAGGAATGTTGTTTACAGGGAGGTCCTGAGCAATTCATCTGAGGGACGAATTGAAAGTCTATGCTATGCAACTTATTAGCCTGGCTACATAGACAAAACAGCCACAGTTGCTGCTGGGATTAAAGGGCTCAAGCCCATCTATTTCATTGTTGTTACACTTACAATAATGTCTTCATCTGTAACAGAAACTTAGCTTACCATCTCTAACGAAATAATACAGTCCCTTTTTTAACTACTCATTAATTTTCAAGCTTTAACTGGCAAGTTATCAAGCCCCATCACATAGTTTCATAGTGAAGCATGGGTATCAGCTAGTATAAACTAAAGGAATACCAGTTCCTTCTGATGGTAAGTTGAAAAAGCTTCAGTCCAGGGAAAAACCCTTCAAGGATCCTTCACTGGGTATGTCCTTAGCAGGGGTGGGTTCTAACTTACCTCAGTGCCGGTTCGCTTCCTCCCGCGCCACGTGGGCACGCACGTGCTTTGCGCGTGCGCGCATGCGCAGTGCCGAAAAATCCAAAAAAATTTCCCCCCAAAAAAGCCGAAAACAAGATGGCGATGCATGCACAGTGCCGGAAACTTGGCTTCTGCACATGCGCAGAAGAAATTTTAAAAAAAATTCCCAAAATTTTTTTTTCAAAAAAAAAAAAATCCCCCCAAAAAAATGGCAGTGTCCACGGACTGGCACTGACCAAACCGGCTCCATGACATCACCAGCGCATTGCTACTGGTTTGGGCAAACCGGTCCAAACCAGGAGGAACCCACCTCTGGTCCTCAGTCAGCTATCTTTTCACCGGAAGTCCAATTGGTCTGTAGTTTCCTGAGTGTTTTTTCTCCGGTGGGACTGGTCTAGCAGGGTAACCTGGTCTACCCAATTATGGGACAGAGCATGCTGCTTCCGTTTTCGCTTTTCAGCCCCAATCCAGGGGCCTTCATAGGCAGTCACTTTCATGACAAACTATTTTTGTGTTAAATTTATGTTTTACAGACGAAGAAATAAAGGGAGACTAGTATAGATCTATTTCAAGCTATTTATTTCTCATCAGCTAGCCATACCCATCTGGGATTCGAACCTGGGCTGCTTGCATATTAGGTAACCTCTAAGCCACGGATTCTCCTAACTTTGTCAGCTATACCAGGGGAGAGATTAAGTGGTTTTTTCTTTTCTCCGTGGGACCGGTCTATCAGTGCAACCTGGGACAGAGCATACGGCTTCCGTTTTCACCTTTCAGCCCCAATCCAGGGGCCTTCACAGGCAGTCGCTTTCATGACAAACTATTTTTGTGTTAATTTTATGTTTTAGACACCATAGTACTTGCCTCTTTCTCCATGACTTTGTTACTCTTCAGAGTTGGTGCAGATGCAAATAGATATTCACACTTTAGATTGTTAGTTGTATGATTCTCTCCTGGAAATATCTAGTGTTATGCAGATGCTCCCAGTGACTCAGTCCCAAGATCACTAGCTAGTCCCAGTTCTCTGTAGCTTGTGGTGAGCTCCTCTTCACTCTTTCAAATGCTCCTTGTAAGTCCTTATGTCTCCTTATGCAAATGATCCCAATGACTTAAAGTAAAACATAATCTCTCTTCCCTCTATAGCTCATCTCTTAGGTAAGGAAACAACTTCCTAACAATAACCCCAAACCCTGCTTATTCCAAGCATTCATATGTTTTTCTGTTTCCCTTGTCATTAAGTACTTTTAACAGTGGTGGGATTCAAATAATTTAACAACCGGTTCTCTGCCCTAATGACCATTTTAAGTATAAAAAAACAATATACCGAAAGGGTTAGGGCCTGAATATTTTTTGACCACCCTAGAACTTTGAAGCAGATTCCTGTACGTGGTTCAGTTGGCTTCCTTTCTCGCTGAGTTCCAGGTACAAAGTTTTTCTTTTGTTTTGCTTTTCAAAATTTGTCACTGCTTTGTGAGTTTCTTCTATTTTCCTGGCTGGTTATTTGGGCTCCATTTGATATGATGATACTCTGCACGTCTTTTTTTGGATTGGAGCTGAAGTAGTAGAGCTCTCAGATTAAATTCATTAATTTGGAACCTGCAATGAAATCAAAATATGTCTGCAAGGGTTGCTAACTAGGCCAATGCTGGAACAGCTGCACTGGTTTCACCCGACTAATTTCTCTAACATAGAGATGGACAACCTGCTTTACTCCAAGTGCTTTGGATTACAATTCTCAGAATCCATGATGTTGCTCACATTGGCTGGAGTTAATGGATTTGTAGTAGAAAACACGAGGGGGTGCAATATGCTTTATGTGCACTGCACAAATCATACTACCTTTCATGCATTGCTTGAGTGGACAAATAATTCAGAGCCATCACTAGGATTACCAAACCAATTCCTGAAAAGGAATTAGGAACCCATTAGATTGTATAGAAAACTTCCTGATTGGCAGAAGCTATTGATCCCTCAACCCATATGAGAGGCATTGCAATCAGAGATTAAATGAAGACAATCAGAAATACACAAACTGAGTCCTAGATGAAAGACAGGATTCAGAATTCATGGGTTGCTTTTAAGGACACTGTCTTATTAGTTCTCTTATGTTCAGAGGAATTTTAAAATGCTTTACTGACAGGTCTATAATTCCCAATTATTTGAGTAAAGGTCAACTCTTTCTCCTCTGCCTTGGATTTGGACTCTACTTTTCTGGTAGAATGGAGTCTGGAGTGCAATAGGCAGGAGCTCTTTCCTAGAGAGCAAAAAGACAGTGGAGCTTGGAATGTCTGGTGGGCAGTAAGAGAGCAAGGTTGGACTCTCCTTAGCAATTCACAGAGTCTATTTATAGTTATTGCAGATAATTGCTTTAGTTTGGTAAGATGTTTGTCCGTGAATAACAATAAAGGAACTACTCAGGAGTAACTCCACATGTCATTCTTGGTTCTTCGGGCCTGACATTTTTTCATCCATTGTTCAGTCAGACAATCTTCATTAGGGAAAAGGATACTAATTTTATGATAATTGCAGTGCCAAACAATTCCACAATTTTCAGTCCAGTTCTAGGAAAATAAAAAGGAAGATAGGTTGGATTCTTCTAACTCAAAACCCGGAAATGCAATCTTGACCCAATCTTGAAAGGTAGCTGTGCAACTGCAGTCTTTCACATCTTTTAATGAAAGATGTTTTAATGAAATTTCCTTTATTAAATCATTGAAGCCAAAGCTCTCTCTATAAAATGGAATATACAGGGGAAAGAGACATAGAAAACCATATCAAATTGGCTCAGCACAAAGGCTAATAACACAAAATTCTAAATAATCAGTAAAACCAGTCTAGCAAAATTAGTTATTGCCTCACTGAATAAATTCACTGCTGGATAGATTACAGATACACAAGCCCCTCTTACTCTTCTTTCTTCAACGCTATCCTCAGTTTTACAGAATGCAAAAATAACTAAAAGCCAGTCTCTTCAGTAGAAACCAACTATTGCTTTGCGGGGCTTAACTTGGCAGATCCGAATGCTTCCTCAGTGGCTGCGGTCAGCTGTTTTCAGTTGCAGATGTAAAAGCCAAGGTGGCTGGAGAGCAATGTGGCGGCAACGGGTGCCCCTCTTGCTCCTGGGAGCAGTGCTGGGGGCCTCTTTGTGGGGGGATGCTATGGTGAGTTCTTGGGAGGACTTGCCACCTGGAGGGGAGGTAGCAGAAAGGGGAGGGGGAGCTGTGTCCTGGGCTGGGTCTCTCCCCCTCTAAGTAACTTTCCCAGAAGGGAAAGTCTGCCTTCCCTCACAATGCTTCGCCGAGCTTTGTTTAAGAACTTTTGGCATTTCCTTTGTGATCAATTCCCATTTGTATTTCTGAAAACACAGTGAAATAGAGAGCAGAAGGATATTTTGGCAGCGGAAACGTGTTTGAACTGATCTACTTTTCATTTGCGAGGGATAGCAGAGGAAGCAGAGAAGAGGTTGTGGCAGGAGAGGGGAGGGGGCAGACTAGGACGGAATGGGACAACTCGGCGTGGCTAGTGGGGGCGGCTAGTTGGGGTGTTGCCTCACCCATCCAGCTGAGCGAGGTGAGGGGGCAGAGGGGGCAGAGAGGAAGGTGGGCGGCGGCTTCACCTTCCTTCCCCCCCGATTCTTCTTCATTACAGTGGGCGGGGGTTTCTGCCCTGCTGGGTATTGAGCGCACTTGATTGTGAGAGCGACTCAGAGCAGGCGCTGGGGCACCCGAGTGTATGCAGAGCACCAGGTGCAGCAGCGGCGGTGGCCACGAGTCCTTTCTCTGCCCCGGAGGAGCCGGGTGGAAACTCCACAGCCCCTACGGAGAAGTTGGATGGAGAGATTGCCTAGCTGGACAGGCGAGGCAACAGCAGCGGCAGACTTTTTGCCCCCCATGCTTGCGCCCCCTTCACCCTGGCCCTCCAGCTACTGCCCCTTGACAGCTGGTGTTCAGACTCAGCTGGAGCTCTGCTGGCGTTTCTTCGATGCCAAGGGACCCCTAGCCCTGCAACTCCATCCACCACCACCTCCGTTGCCGATGATTCGCAGAGGGATCATTGTACTCCAGACATTCACCCCAAGGACAAGCTGCCAATTGGGGCTCCGAGGAGTGGGTCTCTTCCAAGGCCTGGAGGTGAAGGTGGTGGTGGCAGGTGGGCAGCATCAGCAGCGGGATGCTCAGCCCAGGATTAGGCCCTCCATGAAGGCCTGGGGGGCTGCGTTGGCAGGCAGCAGCATTCTCTCTCTCTCTCTCTCCTTTTCCTTAGCTACTCTTTTTGTTAGGGATTCTTTATTAATGGGGGAGGGCTTTTCCTTTGAGGAAGCTGTGTCTTTTCTTACAGAGTCAAGTAGAATTCTTCCATTCTGTGCCAGCTCCACCCTCATGCTTTGCAACTGTCTTTTTGGTGACAGAGAAATTACTCTTCAAACTTCATTTCCATCTTTTTTTTTCATTTTTCAATGACCCTAATCACCTTGTGGGTGATTAGCTGAAGGAACGGGCTGCTTCTGTCCATTTCTCCCCCTCCTCTATAATTCCTATGTAGACATGAGGGTGGGGAGAGGCAGAGAAAAAAAAGCATGGCTAGGCAAGGTGAAAGAAAACAGCCGCAGCCGCAGCAGCTGTTAGGGCCAAAGGACAAGAAAGAGGAGCTGCTTCTAAGTGGCGTGGCTTCCCTGGGACTCTCCTTCATATTTCAGGGTTTCCCATCCCCCCCCCAAAACCCAGTCTGGCGCTCGCCTGCTCCAGAGCCTAGCCGCAGCTGGAGGCAGCAAGGGCAATTGTTTAGTCAAAGGCGGCGGGGGAAGCTCCCGGGGCTGCCCATCGCGGATTTTTATACCTGAAGGTCCTCGGGTGAGATGGATCACTTCTGACAACAGATAGTCCAACCCTCCGTTCATGCTGCGCTGTCCTGCAGGGACTCTGCTCAGCGCCCTCTCGCTTCACCAGGCAAGTGCTTGAAGGTGAGCCCAGTCAAGCCAAAGTCGAGGAGGAGGGGGAGGGGGGCCCTGGGAAATGGGCAGCCAGAGAGCGTACCTCTCTTGTGTACTCGCCCTGCCCAGATCGAAGGGAGCAGCCTTTGAAGCCTTCTGGGCTTCAGTTGGAGGAAAAAAAGTGGCCTGGCAGCTGGATGGCAGTCCACGCAGACTGTGAGTGTTATCAGAAACCGCTTAGCCAGAGCACTTCTTGGTAGCCTGCTTTCAAAGCGGGACCGTGGCTGCTTCTCCACTGCTATTATTTTATTATTATTATTATTTATTAAATTTGTATGCCGCCCAACTCCCAAGGGACTCTAGGCTTCCCTCCTGCGTTCCTGCTACGGACACTGACCCTGCCGCCTTGCTGCACAAAGGGAAGGAACTTTTGGGCAGCCGTATACCTGGCTCCTTTCCTTCTGCAATTCCTTCGCTTTGCGGAGAGGGAATGAGCATGGAATTCGACTGCCTGAGCCAAAGTTGTCCACGGGATATTGAGACAGGTCATTTTCTCAGGGGGGGGGAAACCTTCAGGAGGGGAGGGGTGAGGCGGGATGAGGCAAGGGAGGCCAGGAGGCGGGGCCAGGCCGAGGCAATTCAGCCAGTTCGCCAAACTGCACATAAATTTAACAAACGATTCTAGTGAACCAGTGTGAACTGGCTGAATACCACCACTGCTTTTTCAAAGAAGTTATAATATCTAAATGATTTATATACCACCAAATATATTTATATTTAAAATTTTAGATATCTCTTCCTGTTTTTAGGAACATTACTCTGCCAGTTAGTTGGTTGCCAATGGGGGAATGCCCCCGCCATCCCCAAGTGTAAATAGATTTTAATGGTAGGTTATAACTTATTTATGTTTTAATGTATATAGATAGGTTTTTATGACTGCAAGCCTCCCAGAGTTAAGCATGATGGGAAGATATGAAATCTGGCTAAGGAAAAGCTCTGTGAGGAACAGCAAAAATACTTAGGGATAGATAAAGGTCTATTCCAAAGGCCATCATTACAATTTCTGGAGCAGAGATTCTGCGCCAACTTATTCTTTAGCTGTAGTTCTACCCTGTTTCCCCCAAAATAAGACATCCCCTGAAAATAAGCCCAATTGGGCTTTTGAGTGCATGGCAATAAGGCCAAGCGCTTATTTCAGGGTTAAAAAAAAATATAAGACAGGGTCTTATTTTCGGGGAAATACGGTAGGATATGTTGTTTGATTTCTCTTCTTTTTAAACTTATTTCTGAATAACTTCTGAAGTGGGGTAAGAGAGCAAAGTGATGGAAGCAGCATTGCAGTGTTGTGCAATCAACTCCAGCTTCTCCATACTCCTTTTAAAATGCAATGTCCAGAACTGGACAGAGTATGCTAAATACAGTCAGATCAGGACATAACACATTGAAACTATTGTTTCATGTTATGTAAATGCAGTCCAGGATTGCAGACCTGGCAGACATGACTCTGAGATTATTCATAGACTGTCTGGTAGAAATTTAACAAACCATAATTATGAGTGTCTGATCAGGAAGGTGATGCATAGAATCTCTTTTCAAAAAATATTACCCCACCAGCACCATATTTCAGTCTTGAATTAAAATATTTTGGGGGTAATATTTCAGTCCCATCACATTCAAACTATGAGTCTCTGCATAAACAATTTCAAATCAGGAGCTGTATGATTTTAATCTGTTTTGAATCAGCAACATGAAGGAAGATGGGAGGACAAAATAATGAATGCAACATTGCTTTGTAGCTGCATGCATTGCACAGCAGATGCATCCAGATTAACTTCTAAAGCAACCCAAAGCAGGATCTAGCAAAGATTAAAAATAGTATTCATCAACTGCTCGTCCAGTTTATTTTTTTAAATCTTTGCTATGAAGTTATCGTTGTTTTTACATGTTGCTATATAAAAGGCATATGCAATAGGTTGTGCATAGAATGTGCACTATGCACATTCAACAACTGATGTAAATATGCTATTCAGGTTTTCAGGCTGTAAGTATAATTAGAAAAATGATATTGTTTGTTAAGTGTTAGGGGGTTCACCACATGTGTGCTGAGATTTCAGGTGGCCATCTTCACTACGCATCTCTAAGCTTGCTGGCATCCTACCATAAACAAAGGGAGGTGGACAGAGGAAGTTATGCAGGTGGTGAGAAGGGCATAAGGGCGGAGGGAGGATACTGACAGGAACCAGAGGTGCTAAGCAGCCAGATTCCACCACCTCAAGGACCTCTCCGAGACACACCTACATTCAAAGTGGTTCCCAAAACATCAAACCAGGATGACATTGGACACTGATGGTCTGGTCAGTGGGTAGGGCCATGAATGAGGTGAAAACTTTGTACCTTTGGGTGGGAATATTCAGACCTTGCATTGCTTTTGCTGCAACCACTAACCATTAACTCTTAATAAAAGAACCTATCACTTCAACCAAATGGGGTCAAGGGTCTTCATTTCCTAGGGACTTAGCCTCACTAACTTAGATACTTGTCTACCTAAACATTTTTCAGAAGACATTTCATTTCTGTGAGCCAGCATTTTCCCCTTGTTGCACTGTACTTCTTCAATTGTGATTTTATACAATATCAGCTTCCTATATTTTGCTGTCATTTCATCCTTTTATCAGGAAAAAATATCCACGATGAAGAGAAAGATGAAACCTGCTTTATAATGTTTTCAACTGAAATTGCTTCCAGGGGCCATCTGTTTGCAAGACATACTCAAAATTTGGCAGTTTTTCAAAATACATTTTAGCATAAACATACAAAAATGAATTGACAAAGACAATTATTATTAACCGCAATACAGATAATTTTTTAATTCATTTTATCTTTTTATTTACACCACAATAATAACAAGATGTCATAATGTGGTACAAAATACTGAACTTGTATTAAAGTTGAGATTGATGTTGGTATAGGTTAGAGAAAAACACCACTGGTTAAAAAAAGTAAGACAATATAACAAAAAACATGAATGAGAGACACAAAGGAAAAATAACCCAAATTTCAAATCTACTAAGAAAAAAGTAATAATAAAATTCTGTACAAAGAATATGCTACTATAATTTAAAGGGTTCATACAATTAAGAATGAAACTCTGTATAAATTACAGAGTAAACTGGTAGCTGCTATCAATGATGATATATTGAGCATGTTTAGGCATAAAGCAGAATATAATAATGTTACGACTTTTCATACTACATATTTGTAATAAATTCTTGGGTTAATAGCAATAGCAATAGCAATAGCAGTTAGACTTATATACCGCTTCATAGTGCTTTACAGCCCTCTCTAAGCGGTTTACAGAGTTAGCATATTGCCCCCAACAATCTGGGTCCTCATTTTACCCACCTCAGAAGGATGGAAGGCTGAGTCAACCTTGAGCCGGTGAGATTTGAACCGCCGAACTGCAGCTAGCAGTCAGCTGAAGTAGCCTGCAGTGCTGCACTCTAACCACTGCGCCACCTCGGCTCTTTTACAATAGTTTTTCAACCCATACATATGGGTTGCCAGCAATATAAAAGCACCACAAGTGTTAAATTATTTTCCCTGGCCCATTTTTTAAAATTATCTCAAATACAATATGAAGCTGGGAGGAAACCAAGCTCAACTCTCCCTATGAAGAAATCTCATTTCGTGCTGATGCAAAGTTTTGTTCGAATTCATAGTGTTTGCACAGTATATCACTGCTTAAATGCGAAAATCTCTCTATATAATTCCTAGTAATTTAAAAAGTAGTACAGTTGAGCTGAAGAGTTACCTCTTAAAGTTATTTCCAATTTTATATGAGATTTAAAATAAACAGAAATTAGCATAGGTTTGCACCTTCCTTATCCCTTACAAACAAAGACAGGATTCTTTTTTCCTCCCTCCCTTAAAAAACTGACACAGGCAGTTTATTTGTGTGTTCGACATAGTTTTCCTAGAACATTTCCACATAAATACAATATATTCTATTATTGGTTTATCACAAATGCAATTATTTTCTTTAAAATGACAAATGTTTAAGTAGTCCTTTGTCATTTTTAAATTTTACATTAAAAGCATAGGTCCTTAATCAGATGAGTCAATTAAACTTCCCTTTTCCATGCCTCTTATTTTTGTGTGACACAAAGCTACCCAACTTGTATATCTTGCTAATGCCATCAGAAAGCTTTTTCCCACAGCTGCCAAGTGTGGCGTGCAAAATTTGTTTACGATATAAAGGCATGCCAACCTAATATTTTTTTTAAGTATAGGAAACTTTTAAAAATATATTCATATATTTATCAATGCCCATAAATTTGGGCTCAAAATTTTAGAAAAAGAAAACTGGAATGAGTACATGATTTAATAAAAAGGAATGTTTGTCTGTACTGAAAGTAAAAAGTAAAATAATTATGATCTATTCTATTATACTGTGGAACTCACTTTTAGATAATTCTGTTTTAACATGTAGCAGAATTGTAGGAAATCACTCTACCTTCAAAACTGGGTTAATCAAAAAACATACAGAATCCTGCTGGTGGAACCTCTTCCTTACAGAATATACCTCTTCCTTACAGAATATAAAAAACTGTAATTGGAGATACATTGTCTTACTCAGACTGAGCTTTTTGTTTATTCACAGAGCCCAGAAGCCTTCCTTATCTATGCTTTTATTAAATAAAATTATTTCCATCCTCCCAACATGTATATCTTTTCTCTCCTAGAATAACTGCAGAAGAAATCCAGTTTCAGGCTTACAGTGAGATTATGGTATATCTATTTTAAATAGAAATTAATAAATTATGGGGCAAATTACATATACCAAAATTCTTTCTGACTTCAGAAACGCTTTTCACTCCCAAAGATGTAGCAATTTGAAAGTAACAAATGAATACTCTTAAAAGTAACATTAAAAGCTATCATATTAACACATACTATTTTTTATGACAAAAAATACATACTATTTTTTATGACAAAAAAAATTCTTGATAATTTTGATGTTCAAATATAAAATAGATTTGAAATTGCAGTGATCACAGAATTCAACACTTTTTATCAATTGTAATAAAACATAGTAAATTAACAAAATACAAAACCAAGTAATTTCACACAAAAATCTTTTTAGAGCACAGCAGCAAAGCATTTTATAAAATATACATTTTCTCTTTACCATCAAACTTTACTCTTAGAGTATGCTCTTGGCAGTTCTAATGCCAAAAAGAATCCATCATTTTGAATATATTTGGGTTAGCATGAACATTAATATTGTAGTGTCTGTTTTAAAACCTACATATTAACTTTTTCATTAAATAATCTCCTAAAACTCGTCTGTACTCATTGAAATTTATGTTTATATTCTCACAACTCCAGTCATAATGGAATGAAAGAAAAAAGCTTTTCAAAACTACATAATTATAAATTGACTCTGTCAGTTAATATAACCAAAAAAAGTTTCTTTAGAAAAAAATTAATCTCTTCTCATTTCCCTGCTAAAAATTTAAGCAGTTACACAAGAGGGTCAACTTCTCTCATTTTAAAAAATATGTAGAAGAAAAGAAATCATGGTGAAGATTAACACACTCTCAAAAACCAAATGTAATTATTATTATTGTTATTTATTTTGAAGTAATCTTTAAAGGGATTATTCAAGCACAGTAATGTGTGTTTGCTCAGTATTAACTGAACAACAGAATATTGCAATCTTTCAACGTATTTATTTAAATTATTAATGCCTTTAATAATCCTTGCCATTGAGAATATACATTACTCTTTATAATACTAATCAACTTTCAAGAGAGGAAAGTTTATCATTTTCTTTAGGTAGCATAACAACTACAACTGAAGAACTGAGAAATTATACAATCAATTTTTGATCTTAAAAATGACTGTGGAATCCTTCCTTTTGAGAAAAGAATATTCTGAAAATAATACATATCAGTTTGCAACATGCACAAGATTAGGAAAAATGTTTTCTGTACAAAAATCTGGAAATAAGCAAACTTCAGAGTCCAAGGAGAAATTATGTATGTCCAGAAAATAATGTCTGGAAACACAGTTCTCAAACCAAACCAAACATGAAAATCAATGCAAATAATTGGCTTTATTTGAAAACTAATGTGAAAATAAAGCAGTAGCAAACTAATATTTACCAGAAATACTTCATTTGTTAAAAGAGGGTCAACATTGAAGAACTTAAAAGTTAAATAACAATATGTAGGGTGGCTAAAACGTTGGGCTTTTAATGTTCTAAATTGCACTTTGAAAATGGGCATTTTAACTAGATCTTAACAAATCCACAAATCCTTTGGAATGAGTTTCCGATGGTTGCCACCATTCATATAGGTAATATAAATGCATTATAAATATTTAATTAATAATTTGTAAGAGTCATTTTCCTAAGCTTGGAATATATTTATATTATTCATTATACAGCGTACATAAATATTTATACCTAAAAAATTAAGCAATATCCCATGCAATCTGCTTTTAATAAAAAGCATTCCATTTAAAAAAAATGTAATTGTATTTGTGCATGCCTTTACAACCAAATTGATAATTTGTTATACATAATGTATAGAAGATGATGTTGGATTTTTAAAAAATCAATGAACTTAAGAAACCCAACAGGATTTGCCATATTACTGGCAACTACCTTAATTTTAAAAAAAAAATATTAAACAGCAAGGAAAGAAAAATCAAAATAAGGTTGTAGACTGTTTGGGAGAAGCTCTGGCCTTTGCTTGTTTTAAATAATCATGCTAGCAGAAATCCTAGAATCTTTCTTATAGAATGCAGTTCTTGGCTTTCTCTGCCCGAGGAACTGCTGCAAAATTCTTTTCTTTAAGGCATAGTTCCTCAAAAATGTCAGGAAAAAACAGCTGCCCAAATCAGTCTATTATTTTAAAAGGCACAAACTCTTCCAATGGCTTTGGCAATGCTAAAGCCAATCCCTTTTCTGGCTATCTTTCTTTTTTTACACTCTCCCTCTTCACATTTATATAATTTGAATGAATATATAAAAGTTTTCTTTTTACCCTTCACAAGAAGAAAAATAACCCTCCTCAGGGTCTGAGTTTTGAAGAACTCTTATTCACAAATACGCAAGAACCACAAAAATACTGAAACAAAAGTAGAATTTACTTTGAGTAGTCTGAATGTAATTAAATGTTAAGCACCAGTTTTAAATGAAAATTGTCACATACATGTTAAGTCTTTGATTTTGAAACAACAGCAAAAGCTGACAACTAAATACTTCCTGGCATCTTGCCTCTTATAACTTCCATTAAGGAAAAAAGGAAGATCACTCAGTGTGTCTGTAATTCATATTGCTGTTCTTCACCTGCATTTTTTTGTTTTGTTTTTCATGAGCGTAATCCATACAATTACAATATGGTGAAATTAAGCTGTTTTTCAAACATGGCTGCCTTTCTGGAAGAAAATCAGGGCAGGATGCAGGTATAACAAGAGAAAACTTCTTGGCAGGCCTTCAAAGACAAGATGAATTTCACTGGAGCGCTTCAAACTGCTACAGAAGAGGATCCTCTTCCATAGGCTCCTCATCTAGCCTGTAAGTAATTCATTAAGAGGAGTCAGAATAATAGAACTGCATGGCCCAGAATTAGATAAATATGTTTATTAATTAATGTTAATAAGCATACAAAGCAATATTATTTTGATGGGCTACTTAATACTCTACCACACAATCTTAATAGTCATTAATAGTATCTAGAGTCTGGATCTCAGAACTTTGTTAAGACAAATTGCTTCATATTTGGAATTCCAAATTCTGAACAATTGCTTTGAAAGAATGGATTGTTTACACTATCATTCACTTATACTTGGTCATCTGTGCCTTCAGCTCCTTTTAAGAATCTTTTGGAGCTGAACAGTTTGAGTAGAAAGTACAACTCCTGCCCTTTCCCCTCAGTTTCCTAAGAACACATAATGGTCAACAGGAATATCAGACCAAGCCAGGCATTTGTAGAGGGAGAGTGGTTGTGGTTGAACAATTGCCCACTCATAAAAATAAAACAAAAAAGAAAAAGAAATGCAAACTTATGGGTGTACCACCTGCTCTTCATTTTGCAAGGAAAAGGAAAAAACAAAAGAGAAACTATATTAAGAAGATAAGAACAAAACAGGCTACAGGGGAAAAAAAGAAATTAGAGAAAACTCTAAGGTGGCGGAAGGTGCTAAGGGAATAGTGGAAGTCATGTCCATGAAACACAAGCACGTGAGACCAAATTTCCTGCTGTAATTCTAGAAGATTCTGAATCTTCCATATAAGTACAAATTCTGTATATACAGTACATTGACCATGAAGATGAGTCATTGGTTTGATCAGTCAATTATTAAATGACATTATTTATATTTTTGGCTCAGATCAAATACAGAAACATTTGTCCTATGTGGGAAGATTAAATCTATATGAGCATTTTGAGATCTCTCAAGTGAGTTATGACCTCTCTCCTAACTCTCCTAACTGAATGCTATACAGGTAGTCTTCGATTTATGACCACAATTGAGCCCAAAATTTCCATTGCTAAGCAAAGAAGTTGTTAAGTGAATTCTGCCCCATTTTATAACCTTTCTTGCCACAGTTATTTTATTTATTTTATGTATCCTGCCAATATTATTTTTATAAATAACTCAAGGCAGCAAACATATCCAACACACCTTCCTCCTTCTATTTTCCCCAAACAACAATCCTGGGAGGTTGGGCTGAGACAGAATGATTGGCTCAAGGTCACTCAGCTGGTTTTCATGGCTAAAGTGGGACTAGAACTCACGATTTCCCACTTTCTAGCCTGGTGCCTTAACCTTTAGACTAAACTGGCTCTCAGAATGGTTGTTAAGTGAATGTGGTTCCCCCCTTGACTTTGCTTGTCAGAAGGTTGCAAAAGGTGATCACATGACTCCAGGACACTGCAACCATAATAAATATATGCCAGTTGCCATGCCTCTGAATTTTGACCATGGGACCACAAATACTGCAATGGTCTTGTGAAAAACAGTCATAAGTCACTTTTTTCAGTGCCTTGGTAACTTTGAATGGTCACTACACAAATGGTAGACAAGGACTACTTCCTTTTCCAATCCTTTCCCTAGATTTTTCATTTGTTTTTTTATTTTTCTTCTTAGATTTTTAATTGTAAACCTTTGTGTTCTGTTATTTGCAGCCCTAAAATTGTCCTTCAAGCTAATGAATTAAATCTGAGGCCCAATTAGTGCCATTAACACTGCATTTTAATAATTTGGTGTACTTTTTAAATAAGGGAATTGTAAGGAACGCCTCTCCGTCTAACTTAAGAAAGCGAGAACTTCTGAGACAATGTAGTTCAAAAGGATCTTTTATTAAGCAGAAGTGAAAGCATTCCATTCAAAGCAACGTCTGAATACCCTTAGGCAACGCAGGTAGAGTTAAAACAGTAGAGACCCCTCCCATTAGCCAGAATGCAGATTCTAGCCAATACACAAGTGTGAAAATGTTTTCTTTATCAACTGCTCTGGGAACCGGATAAACATACATTTCTCTGACCATCTTCTGTTATAAAGGATCTTTTATTAAGCAGAAGTGAAAGCATTCCATTCAAAGCAACGTCTGAATACCCTTAGGCAACGCAGGTAGAGTTAAAACAGTAGAGACCCCTCCCATTAGCCAGAATGCAGATTCTAGCCAATACACAAGTGTGAAAATGTTTTCTTTATCAACTGCTCTGGGAACCGGATAAACATACATTTCTCTGACCATCTTCTGTTATCCATTGAAGTGAAACATCCCACATTGCCCCTCATAAACCTTCTCCAAAAGTGA
>QLTV01002665.1:393756-417456 GCA_003457575.1 Thermophis baileyi
CCCCAAAGCATAATTCAGAACATCTTGTTCCCTGTTTTCTTTTTAATAAATTTATTTTTATGCCATTCTTCGTCTTGGTGGGAAACCCACCAAGACCCCGATGGTCCCTCAGGGTCTCGCAAAAGGAAGAATGGGAAGAGAAACCCATGGGAGCTAAATTCTACCGGGGGCCAAACTACCCAAACCTAAACTGTATTCTATGACCCCTAGGGAATTGGAGGAATTGCAGATTTTTATAGACAACCTGAAGCGTGGATTCATCCAACCCGCCAGACCGAGGGTGGTTGTCCCGGTACTGTTTAGGGAAAAGGAGCACGGGTCCCTTCGTCTATGTATCGACTATCGTGGGCTTAACGCTGTGTGTGTGAAAAGGGGTGTTGGTCTTACCTGATACGCTCCATCTCGTAGCCGTGGAGACAGCATCCATGCAAGGGTTAACTCCGTCTATTATCCAATCAGAACTGAGTCTGCAAGTAAATGACACGCCTCCTCACGCTGTGACTTCCACTTTTTTGACGAAGGCGTTAATTCAGACAGACGTGGTGCTCCCGTTGCTGAGAAAACCCTCGAAGGGCAAGGCCGGCTGCCATCTGGGCGGGGATGAATGCTGTCTCCACGGCTACGAGATGGAGCATATCAGGTAAGACCAACGCCCCATCTCCATGCTCGTGGAGACAGCATCCATGCAAGGGACATACCAAAGCTGGCTGTCCTAGTGGGAGGAAGCGGCCCGGTCTTGCAATTCCTGGTCCGAGCGAACATGCTGAAGAACTAGTTGACCAAACGCCACCTCCGCCGAAGCATACGAGTCCAGCTTAAAATGTCGTATGAATGGAGAAGGCGAACACCAGGTAGTCGCCCGACAGACCTCCTCCAGAGAAGCTTGAGTCGCCCAAGCTGCCGAAGTAGCCGCACTCCTGGTAGAATGGGCGGTGATGTGTCGAGGCATAGGCAAGGCCTCAGCCTCGTAGGCCCTGGCGATACAGGCCCTAATCCAACGGCCCACGGTGGAGGAAGAAATCTTGGAACCCATCGAAGAAGGTTGAAAGGAGACAAAAAGAGATTCAGATCTACGGAATGAAGAAGTACAAGCAATGTAAACCTTGAGTGCTCTATGAACGTCCAGCGAATGCCACCTCCATTCGAGCCGATGACCCGGGCGAGGGCAAAAGTTCGGAAGAACCAGCTCCTGGGCCCTGTGGAACCATGAGTTTATCTTGGGAAAGAAGGTAAGATCAAGATGCAAGACTACTCTGTCCGAGTGGAAAACACAGAGATCAGAACGAATGGACAGCGCAGCTAACTCCGAGATTCTGCGAGCTGATGTTACTGCCACCAGGAAGGCCACCTTGTAGGATAGATGTCGTAAGGTGGACTCCCGAATAGGTTCAAAAGGACTCTGAGTAAGGGAATCGAGAACCCTAGACAAGTCCCACGTGGGATAGTGATGAACCACAAGAGGTCGCAGGTTGGTCACCCCCTGTAGAAACTGCCAAACTACTGGATGTTGTGACAGTGAATCCTTGGCGCCACAAGTTAGGATAGACGATAGAGCCGCCACCTGCCATCGCAGAGTGTTGGGAACGAGTCCCCTGTTCATGCCAGCCTGAAGAAACGCCAAGACGTGATTGACAGAGGCCTCCAAGGGACGACAGCCTTGCGTAACGCACCAAGCACAAAAGGCTCTCCAGGTGGCGTCGTAAATCCAGTTGGTGGAATCTCTGCGAGAGTCCTGGAGAGTCCTGATGACATCATCTGGAAGATTGTCTTCGCTCAGCAAGCACCGCTCAACCTCCAAACGGTTAGATGAAACCAATAGGGGTCCGGGTGAACTAGCACCCCCTGACTGAGATGGACCCTGCTCCACAGAATGACCCATGGCATGGCCACCAACAGGTTGATGAGGTCCGCGAACCAGGGATGTCTGGGCCAATGAGGCGCCACCAGGAGAAGCTCCGCCCTCTCCTCCAGAAGCTTCCAAAGAACCCTGGAAATGAGGGGAAGAGTGCGCGGGCGGGCGGGGAGGCCAAGGGCTGCGCAAGGCATCCACCCCTTCCGTGCCGGGCATCGGGAAGCGGGAGAAGAAGCGGGGCAGTTGAGTGTTGTCCCGGGTGGCGAAGAGGTCCACCGAGGGAAGGCCGAACCTGTCCGATATCTCCTCAAACAGCGACGGTCGCAGGTGCCACTCCGCGTGGTCCACTGTGGACCGGCTGAGCCAGTCCGCTTGTACGTTCGCAGCTCCTGAGATGTGGTCCACTCGAATGGACGCAAGGTTGTTCTCTGCCCACAGGCCAAGCTGGAACGCCTCTTCCATGAGGGACTTGGAATGAGTGCCCGCCAGTCTGTTGACATGAACCTTTGCTGCAACATTGTCCATCAGAACTAGAACGTGGCGACCGGACACCACCTCACGAAACTCCATGAGGACCAAATGAATCACTCGAAGTTCTAGCCAGTTGATATTGTGGGACAGATCGCTCTGGGACCACTGACCTTGAGCCATGTGCGACAGGAGGTGATCCCCCCAACCTTACAGGCTGGAGTCTGTCGTCATGACCAGATGATGTGGCTCCCAGAACAAACTGCTCCTGGAGATGGCTGCCGAAGTCCACCACCGCAACGATCGAAGTACCTCGACCATGACCTGTAGGGGAGATGTACTGGAACCCGCCCTCTGAAACGGAAGGAGGAACCACTGCAGACACCTTGAGTGGAGTCGAGCCCACGGCATGATGGAAATGCAGGAAATCATCTTTCCCAGAAGTTGGGAAAGAAAGTGCAGCATCGCCAAGCGATCCCGACAGACGGTTGCCGCCATGTCCCTGAGACTGGACTGGCGCTCCTGGGATAGAAATACTCGGGACTCGACCATGTCGATGATTGCCCCCAGGTGCTGGATACGAGTGGCGGGAATCAGATGACTCTTGGCCCTGTTGATAGAGAACCCATGTCCCTGAAGGGGACTAGTTGTCTCCAAGTCTCGGGCCGCCTGAGCTTGAGAGGCTGACAGGATCAGGATGTCGTCAAGGTAAAATTGAATGTGAATGGGAAGTGAGCGCAGATGACCCGCCAGTGCTGCCATCAGCTTTGTAAACACCCGTGGGGCGGAAGAGAGACCGAACGGCAGAGGCTGATACTGGTAGTGCTCCCCTGCGTAATAAAAATGAAGGTACTGTCTATGGGCGGGGAGAATAGGCACGTGGAGGTAAACTTCCGTCAGATCTACTGACGTGAGGAAATCGCCCTTCCTGACGGTTTCAAGAATGGACTGCAGGGAATGCATCTTAAACCATCGGTAAACAATGTGACGGTTCAGGGTCTTAAGATCCAGAATCGTCCTCCAGCCTCCTGAGGATTTTTGAACTAGAAAAAGAAGCGAATAAAATCCCTGGCCCCGTTGCTCCTCCGGCTATGCTCCTGTGGCCTGGGGGAACCAGATCTCCTATGAGATCTCTGGTGTAAGGCCTCAGCAACACCCTGCTTAATAGCCTCAGCCATCCATTCTCTCATACTGGCCTGAACAGAAGGCTCAAATTGTTCCCCAGAACGAATGCCTGCAGCGGTTGGAGTGAAGGTGGCCTCTGCTCTAGAACTCCTACTGCAATGCACCTGGGCCTCTGTTGTAACTAGGACCCTGGATGAGGGTATAAGGCCCAATCCCCCCCAATGTTGTCAGACAAATCCAAAGCAGGCTGCATCAAGATTTCAGATGGTAATGCAACATTTTGAGAAACCACAGGGGTCTGTTCCCTCTGGATAGGAGGGGGAGAAGGAGAGAGAGATCTAGAGGGTCTCAGCTCCTGATGCCCACTAGGCTTGTGAGAAGAAGCCATTTGGGCCTTGGCTATGACCTTCTCAATAGCCTTGTGCCTACTCTGGGCCTGTTTGTCTGCCCTCTTGGAAGATCTGTGGGAGCGGCCTGATCGAGATTCCCCAGATGCTGCCCTCTTCTTGGAGGCCCTAGTGGTGGCTCCAGAGTGACTATGGCCGCTTGAAGAGGAAGGAGACAAATCCCCTCTCAGAATGGCTGCCCTGGAGGAAGTGGCGTCCGCCATCTTGATTCACTCCACGTGGCACAGGCAAACAAGGCCCGGAAGGCAGCAAAAATAAAAAGGAGGATGGAAGGAGGGGGGAGGGAGAGGCTATGAGCCAGCTGCAGAAGCAGGCAGAGGCTAAACGAGCTATGAGGAGAATTCAACCGGCAGGCTAATCCAGTTCCTGCAAGCACTTAGATAAACTCCACTCACAAGGCAAAAAAACAAAATGGCGGCCAAAAACAAAATGGCGGCTGCAATAAAAAAGTTTGCCTCTCTCACTTCCAATGCTGGTAGCTGCGGAGCCGAGCTCGTGTGCTACCCGAAAAACAGCTGATCGGAACGGACTCACCACTCCAAGCTTAATCCGGCTTCAGAACACCTGCAGAGAGTTCCCAGGGAGCCTCAGACGCTGCAGAGCCTAAACTCGTGGGTGGAGGGCTGAATCAGCAGCAAACAATCACAGGTGACTAGCTCACCCCCTTCAGCTCATTAAAGGATCAGCGTGGCGGAGGAGCCCCTCGTGCACGCTATCCTGCTAGGACTACCAGCCAGTAGCCTAGCCACCGCTAGAGCTGTCTTCGGCGGTATCAGGCAAGCCCTTCTCGCCGGCACTAAAGCAGCAAGTACTCTTGAGCAAAAGGAATTTTTCCCTTAAAGGGACAGGCACAAAAAAACAGCAACAAGTATGGGAGCTCTTGAAACCCATGTCTATGTCCAAGGACCGACTGAGTCTTAAAAGCGGAAGTCACAGCGTGAGGAGGCATGTCATTTACTTGCAGACTCAGTCCTGATTGGATAATAGACGGAGTTAACCCTTGCATGGATGCTGTCTCCACGAGCATGGAGATCAAATATACTAGTTTTTATTCCTCATTGTGTTCTAACCATGATGGCTCAGTGGTTAGAGTGCAGTACTACAGGCTACTTCTGCTGCCAGCCGGTTGCCTGCAGTTTGGCAGTTCGAGTCTCACCGGCTCAAGGTTGACTCAGCCTTCCATCCTTCTGAGGTCAGTAAAATGAGAACCCAGATTGTTGGGGGCAATATGCTGACTCTGTAAACCTCTTAGAGAGCACTAAGAAGCGGTATATAAGTGCTATTGCTATTGCAGCTTGTTTCCTGTGCTCAATCAAATGAATGCATTTCTATAATGGAGATACTCCTAATCTATGTACATTTGAACCTTTACTTATGATTGATAGTTTAATATCTGTTCAAAGTTACAATGTGTTATCTTCCAGCTGTTGTAAAATGTAAAATGTCATATGATCATGACATTTTGGCATGCAATTGTCATTTGCAATCTCCTTTGCTGGCTTCCCCAGAAAATCAATGGTGGGAAGTTTGTAAGCCACCTGCTGAGAGGACTTCCTTTTGTCTTCAAGGGCTGACTACAGAGGGGTGCTGAAAATCCAAGTTCCATTTCTGCAGCTCATTGGAGCAATTTCCTTCTGTGCACAGGGGGAGTTGAATTTGGCAGGCAGCTCTTTCGCTCTGTTTCTTTAACAATCTCCCAGAGATTACTGGGGGTGCTGGGATTGTGGTCATTGAGTGAAGAGCCGAGGTGGCGCAGTGGTTAGAGTGCAGTACTGCAGGCTACTTCAGCTGACTGTTCAGCAGTTCAGCGGTTCAAATCTCACCGGCTCAAGGTTGACTCAGCCTTCCATCCTTCTGAGGTGGGTAAAATGAGGACCCAGATTGTTGGGGGCAATATGCTGACTCTGTGAACCGCTTAGAGAGTGCTGTAAAGCACTGTAAAGCGGTATATAAGTCTAAGTGCTATTGCTATTGCTAAGATAGCAAGTGATTGTCTTGCTTAATGATAGCTTTGTTCAGTGCCTGAGATTCCAATCCAATTGTGGTTGTAAGTTAAGGACTACCTATATGTGTCCCATAACATTTAGAATTGAGGAGATATAGGGGATATGTGCACAATAGTTGGACATTTTTGAAATGAGGGATGAAAAACATCTGGATTGTGTTATCTACCTGACTCGTGGAGCTTTTTGTTTAGAATTACTGCAATTTTTTTTAAATTAAGGCATATGCTTTCTTTTAGGCCAGTGTTTTTTAAAAGTGTG
Organism: Thermophis baileyi; assembly: GCA_003457575.1. Classification (NCBI taxonomy): domain Eukaryota; kingdom Metazoa; phylum Chordata; class Lepidosauria; order Squamata; family Dipsadidae; genus Thermophis; species Thermophis baileyi. The sequence goes on from QLTV01002665.1 coordinate 399,873, forward strand.
GTCCCAAAACTCCTGGAGAGTGCCTCAAGATCCTCTCAAGGGGCCTTGAAATTAAAATTATTTGCCAGCCTATGCTAAAAAACAATACAATATTTAAACCCCATCAAACAATCATGAGAAGCAGTAGCAGTAGCAAATGCATCAATTTTAATTTTTTAAAACAGTAAACATCAATAAATATAACCCACATAAACAAAAGCTCTTTTGGGGTCCTCCACAATTTTTAAAAGTTTAAGAAACACTTAAGTTTCTTAAGTACTAGGCTTACATTTTCCCTTGGAATTTATCTAAAATGGATTTTAGGATAATTTTACCATGAACAGTAGTTCCAGCAATTATTTTCCTTAATCTGATTCTATAAATAGGCTGTCCCAGTGCCTTGACTTTATTAAATTAGACTTACTCATCAAAAACTAAAAGAGAAAATGTCATATAAGGAATATATGTTGAAAAGAACCACTATTAACATAAATAGCATGAAAAATATCACATGAGAAATATATCATAAACAAAAAAATTATAAAGAAAGATAAATTTCATACATTAAAACTTGCGTTGCCTTTATGTAACGCATTTCATTTTTTATAAGCATAAGGCTTATGCTTAGCATAAGTGTACAAATCTGAATATTGTGGTTTGATACAGATACTCCTAATGACCCATCAACCTAAGAAAAATTTGTAAATTAAGAATTACCTGAAAGCAGTCAAGTATTCTGGGTCTCCTACTGGTGGATTAAGACCACCAGTAAATGCTATATTTACATTAAAACCAACACCCAATCCTATGCCAACCTAAGAAATAGAAAAAGAAGAAAAAGAATGAAACAGGTTATGTATCTAGGAAATATTAATATCTATAAGATTATTTGTTTAACAGCACTTCAAATCATTTAATAGCTCTTATACAATTTAATATGAGAAAATACAATGTAGAAATTTTGAATGCCCCTCTTTCACTATTACGATAGTGCGATTGGAATGTAAAGGTACAAACAATCTTAACTTTTAAATACATTCATGACATTATCTGTTGTGTAAGCCTGCTGAGTTCCTAGTCACTGCCTTGAATGGGGCTTTGAACAGGATTGCTCCATGCAATCCTGTTCAAATCTCCACCAAGAGATCCACGCCTTCCAACCCATGGATCTCTTGGTCCCTCAAGAGGAGGAATTGAAAAGGATAAAATGGAATAGAGATATCTAGAATGCTGCTGGTAGAAGATGAGCAAACTTTACTGAACACAGGTAAGAGCTGCTATTAAAGCCTACTATGTTGCAATTTGGGTAGTGAAGTCTAAATATTTCCCCACACTAAATGTGTCTGCAGATGATCACCCAGTGACCCTCTTTAGGGTGACCTGTTTCCTCCTGGGAAGGAGAGTATAGAGGTCTACCTGCAGGGCCAATTAATCCACTGTTTAATCATTCTGACTATCAGGAAATTCCTCCTTACTTCCTGGTTGGATCTCTGTCTGACAAGCTTCCAGCTTCCTGTTCTGCCCTCGGGTGGTATGGAGAATAAATCAATGCCATTGTCCCTATGGTCCCTATATTGGAAGACTGCTATCAGGTCTCCACTAACCCCCTTTTTTTGGTTAGGCTAAACATACCAATCTAGTTCCCTTAATCATACAAGACCCCTTATCAGCTTTGTTGCTCTTCTCTGCACAAATTCTAGGGCCTCAACATTTTTTTTGTTTTGTTATCATGGTGACCAGAACTGGATGCAGTATTCCAAATGTGGCCTACTAGTGCAATATAGATAACTTCCTGTGATCTTGATGTTATTCATCTGTTGATGTACTTAGAACTCCATTGGGGTTTTTTGGCAGTTTTTTGAAGATTGAAACCACATCAGTTTTTTTCCGGTCCTCTGTCAGTTCCCCCATGCTCCAGGAGATATGAAAGATTTCATTTGTGGTTCTGAGATCACCTCTTCCAGCTCTTTCAGTACTCTGGGATATAAACCATCTGATCCAGGAGATTTGAACACAGATAGGTATTCTCCTACCAAATCTTTGCCTATTTTGACTTGGATTCCTGTGCTATCTCCCACGATGCTGCTTTTGATAGGCTGGACTATTTTTCTTTTTGTGAAGACAGATGCAAAGAAGGAATTAAGTAGTTCTGCTTTCTCCTTGCTGCCCATCATATTCTTGCCATCTTCCCCCACTATAGGTAATCCTTGACTTACAACCATTCATTTAGTGACTGTTTGAAGTTACAATGGCACTGAAAAAAGTGACTTATAATTGTTTTTCACAAGACTGTTGCAGCATCCCCATGGTCACATGATCAAAATTCAGCCATTCCATCCCTATTATTAAGTCCAGTATAGCTGACCTTCTAGTTCAGGGGTCCCCAGCCCCCGGCCCATTACCAGGCCATGTGAGTTGTAATGGGTAGGAGAGGCCCAAAGGCTTCTCCTCTCTTGCATGAGGGGAGCTGTGCATGCCGGCCCTCCAATCACGCGGCCTGGTTCCCTTCTCCCTCTCCCCAAGCCCGGCCACCAAGCCGCTTGCTCTTGATGCTCCAAAAGCTTTGCTGACTGCTGCCGAGGCTGCCTGCACAAGACACCCAATCTACTTTTGGATTGTTGGGCAGCCTCGGTTATTCTGAAGGAGCACGAGACCACGGCCCCAAAGGCTTCTCTTCTCCACGCCAAAAGCTTTTGCAAACGAAGGAAAGGCTTCAAGGGAGCGATCTTGCACTGCTTCAGGCCTTCAGGCCCTTTGCAAAAACTTTTGATGTGGAGAAGCCTGAAGGAGTGCGCAACTGCACCCTAAAGGCTTCTCTTCTCTCTTCACCCAGTCTATATGTATACTTTTGGTTTTTCTTGTCTAAGTGTAAGATTTTACTTTTCTCTACATTGAATTTAATTTTGTTATCTAGGGTCCAGTGTTCAAGTCTGTCAAGATCCATCTGAATCTTGAGCCTATCATCTAGGGCAGTGATGGCAAACCTTTTAGACACTGAGTGCCCAAACTGCACGTGTGCGCATGCCCAAATTGAAAGGCACAGCAGAGACCCGAAGACCAGCTGGCTGGCGGGAGGCGGGACATCCCAACACTGGCAGCATGGCAAGAGGTAAGATCTTTTTCTTTCATGAGCTTCTGTTTCGTCGTTTGCAGGGAAACAGAAGCTCACGAAAGAAACGCCACGGAGATCTGACCTGGGGCGACAGCGCACGTGCCAGTAGAGAGGGCTCTGCGTGCCACCTCTGGCACACATGCCATAGATTCGCTATCACGGATCTAGGGTGTTGGCTATTCCTGCCAGCTTAGTATAAGCAGAAATGTTAAAAATGCTGGGGCCAAAAAGTAGGACCAGGACAACATGGGTGGGTGTCATGACAAAAACTAAACTAAGATCTGAAGTATACTTACTTACTGAAGCCTTTTAAATTCTTTCATTTTATCTTTTCTGTTTTATTCATTATATTTTTGAATAATCATTTTAAAGTAATGTTCTCTTTCTGAGGAAGTCTGCAGGGAAGATTGGAAGAATGCAAATAACAATCACATGAATATGGAGCTTGGCAATCCGTCATAAGTGCAAATGGGTTTTCAAAAGCCCAGATCACAATCACATGACCTGAAAGGGGGGTTTGGAACTTTGAATCTGGGTCATAAGTATCTTCCAGGTAAATCTGTCAGAATTTTGGTCATAAGTCAAAGACTACCTGTATATTCTTGCAAGCTATTTAGAATCATAGACGGAGTGGTCACTATAGGTTACTCAAGGTGCTTCCACTTTTATCTGTAATTTTTCATTGTGACTTTGTTCAGTGAAAGTATGTACTCAGGGATAGAAGGAAAAGATTTGCAATGTTATGCCTTTACATATAATCTGCTCAGATGAAATTCTTCACTATTAGCAAAAATCTTTATTTGTTGTCTTCAAAGAATATATTTTTCCCAACGCATTCATTTTTAAAGACTTTGCCACATTTGTTACTTTTAGTATTTGGGTGACAATTTCTACAAAATTCTAATATTATTTCCCTCAAAAAAGCAAGTAACCAGGGCTATGTAGCAAGAAAAATTGTACTTCTACTTAATCACCAAAAATATTTAAATTTATTTTAAAGAATTATTCTATATATTACAATACAGTTAGTTATCCTAGTATGAGAGCAGTGTAATATTAAATCATAGTTTATATTATATAATTGTATTTATAATTATATAATTATATAATTGACAACAGATGTTGTCAAGTCCCTCTTAATCCAACATTGTGTATCACACAATTGCCAATCAGGGACATCTGGGAAATTTATAAAGCAGGACAATAACTTCTGATCTCTAGCATCTAAGATACTAGGCTTTTAATTAAAGGGAAAATAGATATCCTCAAACTAGTACCTAGAATTTCTTTACAAAAATCCAAATATAGGCCCAGAAGGACAATAAATTCTATGGCTGAACTTTTCATTAACTGTTGTGTAATTAAGCATGTAAATTAAGTGCTGTTTTAAAAAAAATAACTCCCAGTTTTCTCCACAATTATTTCAATGGATGACCCCATGTCACAATTTCATTGAAAGAGATGAATGCTCAATAAATGAGTAGGGGCAATATGGGACAGCCTTCCCATGCTGACTAGAAAGTTTAAGATCAAAGCATCTGAATGGTACAGATTTGAAGAAAGTTGGAATAGGTCAAAGGAATATACATCCTTTCTATTTTTAAATTACAAAATCAGCTTCACACAGACTGGGCAATCAATTCCTCACATTGATAGAAACAATACCTAAATTACAAGTATTACTGTGAGAACTTTTTCTTCTAAACATAAGAATATTATTTGATCTGAGAGAATCTTCTGATAGTGTGATAAACAACAACACGAGAAGCAGAGATTTAAACATTATTATTTATTTCTGCCTGTACAGGTGGTCCTCAATTTTCAATTACAATTGGCGTTTTTGTTGTAAGTTGTGACAGATCTGATTTTACAACAATTTTTACGGTGGTTAAGTGAATCCACCTTTCCCAGTAGGCATTTTTTATTGTTGGAAATTGGCAAATGAAGGTCACAATCACGTGACGGCAAGATGTGACAACCAGCTGCAAATGTGAGCTGGTTACCAAACGTCCAAACCCTGTATCCTAGGACTGAGAGACAGTGGCTGACAACTCTTCTGGAAAGAGAGCTCTGATGTTCTTCCTGGGATCTGCTCACTCTCCCAGCTTAACTCCTGTTACAGCCCTGAGTGCTCTTATTTTGGCCTTTATTTGTCACATGTTCTCTAGTTCCCCCTTCAGGCCCTGATACTTCTATAGTCTTTCATACTCCTTCCTGATGTTGCTGTCACTTAGCATCACTACATCTATCACTACTGCTGTTTTTTGGTCCTTGTCTACTACCACAATGTCTCATTGATTGGATAGTACCTGCCTGTCCATCTGGATCTGGAAACCTGACAGGATCTTAGTCCTATTATTCTCCACAATGTTCTGTAGAATTTCTCATCTGGACCTGGAACAGTCTAACCCATACCCTGTGCAGATGTTCCTGTACATTATGCAAGGTATGCGGTTGTGTTGTTCAGTACATGCTATTCCTGCCTGTACCTTACATCCTATCACTATGTGTTGGACTGTCTCTGAGGTATGCATAGTCTGTACCTTGCAGACTTCTCTCTCTTTTTCATATATACAGTATACAGGTAGTCCTTGAGTTACAACAGTTCGTTTAGTGACTGTTCAAAGTTGCAACAGCACTGAAAAAAGTGACTTATGACCATTTTTCACACTTATGACCCTTGCAGCATCCCCACGGTCACGTGATTTACATTCATATGCTTGACAACTGGTTCATATTTATGACAGTTGCAGTGTCCTAGGGTCTTGTGATCCCCTTTTGCGACCTTCTGACAAGCAAAAGTCAATGGGGAAGCCAGATTCACTTAATCATGTTACTAATTTAAAAACAGCAGTGATTCATTTTAAAACTGTGTCAAGAATCGTAAAATCGTAAAAATCATAAAATGGGGCAAAATTCACTTAACAAATTTCTCACTTAGCAACATAAATTCTGACCTCACTTGTGGTCATACGTTGAGGACTAGCTATCATCAAGAGCCCTGAGGGCGCAGTGGTTAGAATGCAGTATTACAGGCTAACTCTGCTCACAGTCTGAAGTTTGATCCTGACAGGGTTAGAGGTTGACTCAGCCTTCCATCCTTCTGAGATCAGTAAAATGAGGACCCAGACTGTTGGGGGCAATATGCTGACTCTGTAAACTGCTCAGAGAGTGTTGTAAAGCACTATGGAGTGGTATATAAATCTAAATGCTGCTATATTCATATATCTATATCTAAATTTTACATAGAGATAGATAAAATCCAAAACATGAAGAATTTATGTTGTCACAGTTAAATTTAGTTGTCATGGATTTGAGGGGTGGGACTAAACAATTTTAGAGAATTAAAAGCTAAAACATTTACTTCTGAAAATGGAAGAAATCAGATTCTCTCACTTGCATTGTAAGACCCAGCATTTTATCACTTGAATTTCCAAATTGTAGGACTGTATTATAAAAAAATCTGAAAAGACATATTTATCATATTATTACCTCATCAGGGGCTCCACTGCCTGGGAAGAAGTTTCCATCGTCATAGCGATGTAGTGAAATATAAAGGACATTAGGATCACTGTAGAAAGCTTGCTGCGTACCATTTCCATGATGTACATCCTTAAATGACAGACATTGCAATACATCAGAAGTATTACTTACAAGTGGCTCTGTATATGAAAACCTCTTAAGATGGATCAATTATGGAAGTAAACAGTCCAACTATATGTAGCATGATATGCTTTGGATCACATCTCAGAATATGTGATTTTAAATCAACCATGCTTTTCCCACAGCAAAGGTAGAGTTTTAAAATTGTAATAAATGGATGCGCTAGTCGCATCCCACAAACTGTAATGTACATTTTGGAGTTGAATATCTCATGAGTAAAGCTCATAACTTGGTGTTTGTTTGTTTATTTATTTATAACATTTATTGGCTGCCCATCTTACCTTAGGATAATTCTGGGAGGCTTACAATCTTAAAAATAAAAACCGTACAAAGATAAAAGCCTAAATAGGATACCCACACAAATACAGCGGCCCAATTAAAAGATAGGGAGCATGGGAGCAGAATAGGGGGAAGGTAGGATCTGTTGTTAATCGATCAACCACCTCCACTATGATGTTCTCCCATTGGAGCCCCAAGCCAACTGGCAGAGCCAGGTCTTTAGGCTCTTACAGAAGGTGGGAGGATTGTAGCCAACCTCACTTGGGGGAGGGGGCAAAATGTTCCACAGGGCAGGTGCAACGGAAGAGAAGGCCCTTCTCCTGGACCCCCCTGGCTGGAATACTGGGGCCAATGGGCCCCAGTATTCTCTGTGCCAGCATGCCTCCTCTGCTGGGACAGGTGGGGCAGGATACTCCCAGTGGAATGAGAGGGTCTCTTAAGTAACCATTCCCATAGAACTGGTGGTGCCATCCTCAGGGTGCAAAGGGAGTTTGGTAGCCCACCTGGACTCAGGCTGAACCAGGTCAGCCCTGCCCTAGTTCAGAAACTATGTCTAAGACTCAAACAATGTAAAGTGCAGGTGGCTTTTTGCCAGCTGGATGGCTCAGTAGCAGGGGAGGCCCCACCTTGAACTTTATTGTGGTGTCAGGCATGGAGAGCCCCCTCATATTGGATGGCTCCTTATATAAACTGGAGAAGGAAGATGTTAAAGATTCAGTGAGTGGGGGAAATGAAGGAGAACTTGAGGTCCCTACCCCTAAAATGCTGAGGGCGAAGCCAAGAAGAGAGGTGGGAGTGCGATGAAGGAGTGCTTCAAGGGCAGTCCCCAGATTCCTGAAGAATATTGGGACCTACCAGATGTTTTTAGTGAAAAGGGCTCAGACACACTCCCACCCCATTGCCCGACTGATTGCTCCATAGAAATCTTTCTGGGGGCTAAATTGCCCAAGCCCAAACTGTATTCCATAACCCCCGAGAATTAGAGGAACTGTGGACATTCATAGACAAAAACCTAGAGCATGGTTTCATACAACCCGCCAGACTGCGAGTGGCTGCCCTGGTGCTGTTTAGGGAGAAGGATGGATTCCTTTGTCTATGCGTAGATTATCACGGGCTAAACACTGTTTGGGTGGAAAATGTCTACCCATTGCCCTTAATGAAGGATATGCTAGCCCCATGATGGCGAGCCTATGGCACGCGTGCCACCTGTGCGGGCACACGAGCCGTTGCCCTAGGTCAGCTCCAGCGCGCATGCCGGCCAGCTGATTTTTGGCTGTCCCTGCCCATGCCACCCCTCCCCTCCCAGGAGTCTCCACGCCACCCGTTTTGGATGCCAGGTAAGTACAGGGCTCGCGCGGAGGGCCTCCGGAGAGCCGGGGGAAGCCATTTTCGCCCTCCTGGAGGCTCCAGGAAAGTGTCTGGAGCCTGGGGAGGGCGAAAAACGGGCCTACCGGACATCTGGAAACGGGCTGTTTCCGGCCTCCAGAGGGCCGGGGGAGGCTGTTTTTGCCCTCCTGGAGGCTCCAGGAAAGCCTCTGGAGCCTGGGGAGGGCGAAAAATGGGCCTACCAGGCATCCAGAAATGGGCTGTTTCCAGCCTCCAGAGGGCCGGGGGAGGCCGTTTTCGCCATCCTGGAGGGGCTCCAGGAAAGCCTCTGGAGCCTGGAGAGGGCGAAAAACAGGTCTACTGGGTCCGCTCGGCTTAGTACTTTAACTGATTTAACTTCACCCTCCTGGGGGAAGAATTTCCTAGCATATGCTCTATCCAGATTGCCACAAGCCGGAGGTCATCAGACCAGTTATCCTGTCCTGGCAACTGGCAGCTCCAATCACCATTAGAGCCCAAGATAAACTCCAAAACCAAGTGGCAGAGGATTTAAAGGGTGCACTAAAAGCGGCACTAGAGAAAGACAAATGGTTCCAAGCCCATAAGAATGAATGCATGATGCAAAATGGCTTAGCCTGGGTACAGGCCAAATTGTATGTCCCTGAAAATCAATGCCTAATGGTCTTACAGAAAAACCACGACTCAAAAGTAGCAGGGCACTTTGGCTTTGTCCAAACCTTGCATTTGTTTAAACACCAGTTCTGGTGGCCATCATTAAAGGATGTAGAGGGCTATGTGGCCAGCTGCCCTACTTGCACCTCTGCCAAAAGGCATCAGGGGAAAACGCCTGGCTCCTCCAGCCAGCAGTGGAACCTAAAGCACCGTGGAAGGAAATCTCGATGGACTTTATAGTAGAACTTCCCAAAAGTTCGGGAAATACTGTGATTTGGGTGATAACTGACTTATTTTCTAAATAAGTGCATTTTGTGCCTTGCCAAAAAATTCCTTCCGATCATACCTTAGTGAAAATGTTTGTGCAGCATGTATATAGGCTGCATGGTGCCCCAGAGGAATAATATCGGACTGCGGAGTCTCCAATTCACTTTGCGGTTTTGGCAAGAATTCTTAAAACTTAGCTCCTCCCATCATCCTAAAATGAACAGGGCCTGTGAACGTACAAATGGAGTCTTGGAACAGTACCTCAGATATTACATTAACTATCAACAGGATAACTGGACAGACCTCCTATCTTTCGCTGAGATTGCTTACAATATCTCAGTACATGGTAGTACAGGATTAACTCCTTTTAAAGTAGCCTCGGGCCAAGACTTTTTATCTATCTTCAAACTGCCCCAGGCTACCCACAAACTTCCTGGCTAAAAGAATGGATTTTACAACTGAAAAACACGTAGCCAGTAGTTAGAAAATATCAGGCTGCATCTTCGCTTTCTTTCAAGCTTGCTGGTAGGGGAAGCACTGGGCATTTGGGAGGGGAAGCATGCAGGAGGTGAAATAGAATTTCTTAGAAGTGATAAGGAAGCCTAGTCTCAAAGAGGTCAGCTTGGGTTGTTTAAAATTTTCAAGGCCAACTGTCCTGGCTTTGGAATGCACGAAGGAGGAGTGCACCTAGACCAGAGACTTTCAGAGACTTTCCCAAAGCATCTTCTTGGCCGATGATTGAACTCCAGTTGTCTGGCTACTGAGGGGTGGGCTTTGGGGTTGCTTCAATATTTTTCTTCACACAAATTTTGCTTCAGATCTTGCCTGACCATTGCTGTATTCAGTTCATTCCTAGTAAAAGTACATTAAATCTATGGAATCAAGGGTTTTTCTTTCCTACAGATTGAACAGAGGCAGCCCTGACATTAGGCAAGATCTGCTTTAATAGTCAACACAGAGACTGTAGTCTACTGTGGGGACCAACCATCTAAATGTCCAGCCACAAGAATGAGCTGGAGGAGACCGGGGCTAGAGCTGGGTCCCCCCACTAGACCGTGCCATGCTCAAGATGAGGCAAAATGGCTGGGGGAGCTACACCTCGACGAGGTCAGACCCAGATGGTTGTTGAGCGTGGGCTGAAAGGAAGAACCCAGAGGAATGACCCTCAAGGGTAACTTTCACCCGAGGAAGCAGAGATTCCCACAGGCTGGAGTGGCGCAAGGGGAATGGAGGCGAAGTCCCCCCTCTTGATAAGAATCTGGAGGATGCCCTGAGCCATGCCCATGTTACAAGAGGTGATCGAGAATCAAAGAGCCCAGGAAATTTTTGCTCAGATGGCTCAAACTCCTTGGGCTGCCCCAAGCCAAGTTGTGGATGAAGCTGCCACAACAGCAGCCATGGCGGTAGTATCGGTGATGGCACCAGCAATGCCACCATCAGCACCTGCTGCTACATGAGCCATCACCTGCAGGAGCTACCCCTTGGAGACGCCCCCTGAAGGTCTCCCCCTTGGGAGTGATGTATGGAGGAGACCCCAAGCAACTGGGGTTCTTTCTGATGCAAGTTTGGAACTTCATGCAGGCTGAATTGGGGACTGAGGCAGCCCGAGTAAGATGCATGACTATGGCTCTTAAAGATGCAGCTGCCGAGTGGATGGTCTTCCTCCATAATGACGATGCCCCACAGCAGTGGAACTAAGACCACTTCAATCCTCCCCTCCTGTGCAAACAACCCCAAAGAGGGAGTCTGGACCTAGTCCGAGATCCATAGTGTGCTTAAAGTGCAGGAAGGAGGGACACCAAGCTGCGGAGTGCCGATCCACCAAACCCAGCCTAGGCGACACAACTTCTGGGAATAAGGCAGAGAATCCAGCTCCGAGGACAGCACAGAAAAGTGTGGAGGTCGTTGAGTTTGTCCCTCCTGAGGGGCTGACAGCTCCGTCCAGCTCAGGCGAGAATGAAAGCGACTATGATGACGACCCCCTGGTAACTCAACACGTAATCCTTATGACCATTCCTGTGGAACTAGTGGTGCCCTCCTCGGTACCGAGGGGAGGATGTTGGCTTTACTGGACTCAGGGTTAGAGATGGAAAAAACTTTGTTTTTTCCCCATTTTCCCCCAAAGCTGTTTTTTTGGGGGGGGGGGGACAGAAAAAAAATTGGGGAAAAACCATGTTCCCCCCCATTTTTCCATTTTTTCCCCAAACCTTCCCATCTTTACTTAGGCTGCACCAGGCACGTAGTTAGCCCTGAGGTGGTGGAAAAGCTGGGTGAAGCTCAAGTGGCTGAAGGTGCCAACTTTTTATAACTGAGCCAGTAGAGATGAGAATGAGAAAGCACAAAGAGACTCTGAGTTTTACCGTGGATGGAGCACCATAGATGGAGAGGCCCCTGCTACGTAGACTGTCATGGCTCCAAAAATGGAACCCTTATGTAAATTGAAGGAGGGGGCTTTTAAAGATTTGGCACAAGGTGGCCAAAACGGGGAAGAGATTATGATGCCCAGAGGCAGGAAAACCAAAGGACAGAGGGAATTGGGGGCAGTAGCGCAGGAGCAACCAAAAAGCGAGCCCAGAATTCCCAAAGAGTACTGGGATCTATGGGATGTGTTTAGTGAGAAGGGCTCCAATACGCTCCTACTCCATCGCCCCACTGACTGTAGTATTGAAATCCTTCCTGGGGCTAAACTCCCAAAGCCTAAAACTTTACTCAATTACATGCGAGCTAGAAGAGCTCCATGCTTTCATAGATAAAAATCTAAAATATGGATTTATTCAGCCGGCTAGACCGCAAGTGGCAGCCCCAGTGTTGTTCTGGGAAAAGAAAGATGGAATTCTTTGTCTGTGCATTGACTATAGGGGGCTAAACACGGTGGCCATAGAAAATGTCTACCTACTGCCCCTGATGAAGGACATGCTGGCCCATCTAGCCAAAGGCAAAATCTTCATTAAATTAGATTTGCGGGAGCTTACTACAAGGTTCAGATCAAGGAAGTTGATGAATGGAAAACTGTGTTCAACTGCCCTCTGGGATGCTTTCAATTCCGGGTGCTCCCTTTCGGTCTGTAGGAGGTCCCAGCTGTGCTCACGCAACTGATCAATGAGGTGTTGCATAGTCATACATCAAGGGGGTATTGGTGTATTTGGTTGACATTTTAATGTATACTGAGAATATGGAAGAGCATGTGAAATTGGTGTGAGCGATTCTAAAAAGGCTTTGAGCAGCCGAATTGTATGCAAAGCTTTGTAAATGTGAATTTCACCAACATAAAATTGATTATCTGGGTTACTGTATATCTAATGAATGAGTGGAAATGGACCCAGAAAAGGTGAAGGCAGTGTTAGAGTGGGCCCCTCCCAGCACTAGGAAGCAGTTACAGAGCTTCCTAGGCTTTGCCTGTTTCTACTGGCAATTCATCCCTTCATTTACAAAGATTTGATTACCAATCACCAACCTTTTAAAAACTAAGGGCAAGGGCAGCCAAAGATGACTCAGCTGCTTAAGTGGGAAATTTAGTGGCCTTTTTTGAAAAAAGACATTGAAAGCTATGTGTCCCATCTGTGCAGGGGCTGAGGCCACCGGGAAAGCCAACAGGAGTTTTGCAGACTGTGGCCAGTCCCCAGGCACCATGGAAAGAAATATCAATGGACTTTATTGTAGAACTACCTGAAAGTCAGGGGAACATTGTTGTTTAGGTTGTTACTGATCTTTTTCAAAACAGGTGCATTTGTCCCTTGTCCCAAAATCCACTCCACAAAAACATTAGCTAAGCCTTTTGTGCAACACGTGTATAGGTTGCATGGTGCTCCTATTAGCATTATTTCAAATAGAGGGGTGCAGTTCACATCACAGTTTTGGTGGAAATTTTTGAAGCTGTTAGGCTTAAGCTCCTCTCATCATCCTCAAACTAATGGGACGTGTGAGAGAGCCAATTCAATCCTGGAATAGTACCTCAGGTGCTAGATTAATTACCAGCAAGACAATTGGACTGAATTTCTACCATTTGCAGAGGTGGCATACCATAATTCTGTGCATAGTAGCACCGGGTTCATCCCATTTAAAGTGACTTCTGGTCAGGACTTTACAGCTATGCTGGAGCTGCCTCGAGAAAAACCTCAAATGCCCTCCTTAGCAGAGTGGATAGCACAACTCCAAAACACTTGGCCAGTAGCTCATAAGGTACTGGAAGATGCATGTCAAGCACATAAGAAACAAGCCAACAAAAAATGTGTGAAACCTAACAATTTTAAAGTGGGTGATAGAGTTTACCCTTCCACAAAATATCTAACAGTCCACCCAACAGTCAAAGAAACTTGGACCTAAATATGTTGGGCCATTCTCCATAGTTAAAATAATTAATAATTACAGTATAATTGGAATTGCCTAAAAACCTTAAACGTATTTATCCTGTGTTTCATTGCAATTTACTGAAATCTGTAACTGTGTCTCCCCTTCGCCCTGCACCTAACGCCTGCCTGTGCCCATTTTAATTGAAGGAGAGCAGCATTTTGAAATTAAGGAGATTTTGGATTCTAGGAAACATAAAGGGAAGATCTTCCACCCCATTGCGTGGAAGCATTCCCCCCCCCCTCCAATCTAAATGTCTAGGCACCTAAACTCCTCCAAACCTTTCATAGAAAATACCCTGACAAACCCTGAATGGATTAGTGGTTTTAGTTAGGTTATATTGCTGTGTTTTATCTATTTGTATTTTGTTTTCTTATTTTAGAACTAATGCCTCTGTTACAGGTGGCCAAATGTCAGCCTGCATTTTTACTTTTTTTCAAGCTTGCTGTCAGCTGCCATGGAAACCGGGGGGGGGGGAAGCACTGGGCATTTGGGAGGGGAAGCGTGCAGGAGGGGGAGGTAGAATTTCTGAGAAGCGATGAGGAGGCCAAGTCTCAAAGAGGTCAGCTTGGGTTGTTTAAAATTTGCATGAAGGAGGAACAGTGCACCTGGACCAGAGACTTTCCCAAAACATCTTCTTTGCCGATGATTGAACTCTAGTTGCCTGGATACTGGGGGCTGGGCTTTGGGGTTTGCTTCAATTTGTTTCTTCGTGCAAATTGTCTGACCATTGTATTCAGTTCATTCCTAGTAAAAGTACCTTTTCTCTAAATCTATGGAGAAGGGTTTTTCTTTTCTAGGGATTGAGCTGAAGGAGCAATGACAGAAAAGCGTTGGAAGAGGTTCCCTCATATAAAAATAAAAACAAGCATATAAAAAACAAGCCAACAAGAAGCATTCAAAACCAAGAGACTTTAAAATTGGGAACAGAGTCTACATGTCCACGAAATATCTGCAATCTAGACAGCCCTCCAAAAAATTGGGTCCAAAGTATGTTGGGCCTTTCCTATAAAGAGGGTTATTTAACCTTGTGACTGTTGAATTTGAATTACCAAAAACCCTTAGGCGCATTCATCCGGTTTCCCACTGCAGTGTCCTAAAACCGGAAATCACTTCTTCCCTACGTCCAGCAACAAAACCTGCTACTGATCCCATCATGATCGAAGGGGAACAGCATATTGAAGTCAAGGACATTTTGGACTCCCGCACACATCAAGGGAGAATGCAGTATTTAATGGCTTGAGAGGGTTTCCCTCCCTCCAAAACTGAATGGGTGGACTCCAAACGTATCAAAACTGCTTAAAAAGTTCCACAAACAATACCCGGACAAACCCTGATGATCATTGATTAATTATGTGTTTTCTCCCTCTCCTTGTTTCCTGTACAAGACTAACGTCACTGAAAGTGACTGGGTGCTGATCTGCAACCTGGTGGCGTCCATCCGGACCAGACTTAGATCCGCAGCGCTGCCTCGGCCCCATCCCCTGGGCATGCACATAGGAGGCGGTGAGCGTGCGCAAGGGGCCTGGTGTCCCTGGGGACTGCATTCTGAACGCTTCCCTTTCACCTCAGTGTGCGAGGATGTCAGTCCTTGTACGCTCGCCGCCTCCTGTGCACATGTCCAGGGGGCAGGACCAAGGTGGCACCATGGATCTAAAGCTGGCCGCAGTCCAGCCCAGATCGATGCCACCAGGTTGCAGATCAGCCCCGCAGCCGCACCAGTGTCTCCATGTCCTGCTTGCCGGCCTTTCACTGGGACTGCGCTGTCCCTGTGTGGGAAAGTCACGCTGCCAATCTCTCCTCCTCCCCTTGTCTCTTCCTGAGCACAGAGGAAGGAAGGAGATGGGAATGAGACGGAATGGGACCTTTAGGCCATGGGGCTCTGCCTGCCAGGTGCGATGGGCTGTAGGTGATCGCCGGGGTTGTGGATGGGACACGGCAGGTGAGTGGCGGTGGCATGCGGCTTCTGGCATTGCGGGGGGGGGGGGGCAGAAACAGAACTCAGAAGCAGAACAAAGGCAACGGAGGGGAGGGTAGACAAAAAGGGAAGCCGCTGCTCCACAGGTAATTTTTTTTAACCTGCCAGAGGCTCTGGACAGAGGCTTCGCATTTTGACCCCTCCCCCATTGTTGCCTCTGCGTGGCTCTCCACTCACTTCTCCCAGACCCGCACATGTGTTTGTGTGTGTCCATGTGCATGCACGTGAGGGTCTCCCCCCTGGCTACCCTGCGCTGTGACATTGGGGAGGAAAACAACGGGAGAAGAGAAGCTGGAATGAGAGCTTCTTACAGCCTTCCCCGGGGCTCCAGGCGGAAGCTTGGTGGGCAGGACGTGATGCGATCGGTAGCAGGTTGGGGGGGGGGATGTGCAGTCCACAGTACCTTGAGCACACACCATTGAAGTGGTAATAGGTGAGAAAAAGAAACAAGCACTCCCAAAAAACAGCTTTCATTAGTTTGCAGCCTGCCATCGCAAAGGGTGCAGGGCTGCAAGGGGGGGGAGATCCCCCTGTGTGTGCACACACACCCACAAACAAACACGCACGCAGGTCTGGGAGAAGTGAGTGGAGAGCCACGCAGAGGCCCATCAGGTGCAGAGGGAACGATCGGGAAGAGGACAAAATGGGAAGCCTTTGTCCGGAGCCTCTGGCACCTTAAAAAATAAAAGAAAGCAGGGAAGGAAGGAGGGGAGGAAAAAAGGAGGGAGGGAGGGAGGGAGGGAGCCCACTTCCCAACCGGAAAACGAAAGGAACCAGACCTTTCCCGGTAGCGATGACTACGTAAAACCACGATCAGGCCGGCTCCTTCCTGGACTCAATCCAACGCGCAGTCCGCTGACTTTCACAGAATTCCTCGTCGGGTGGAAACGACCGAGGAGGGAGGGAGGGAGGGAGATGCAACTTGGTTGGAGATGCCCCAGTTCAAAGGAGACAGCAATTTTGTGTTCTGTTTTGTCACAGGCAGAACTTTGTTGGCAATCCAAGTTAACATTGATATTCTTGTGAGCTCTTAGCAAAATATCCCCTCCTTGTGTGTTGCAAACAGCCATTTCAAGTGGGAAAAACAGGACAAAGCAGAGAGGGGGAAAATATTTCCTTTGCTATATTTCCAGTGTGAATTAGACCATGGCAGGGTCCCTACATAATGCTTTTAAGCATTATGTATTAATAGAAAAGCAACTAACTTACCTTGTTCCTAAGTGCTAAAGCTGTTACACATACAAAACAGAGGAGCTCTGATCAACTATCACAGTACAGCCACAGCTGTCAGATCCCAAAGAGTGATCGTGCCATTCAGTTGAGAGAAGGGGGGGCCTTGGGTTTGATTTATTAGCATTGCCTGTGTCAATTGACGGTTTACAATCCATACCCGGGCGTCAAGCATCCTGAGATCTCTTCACTTTTGGAGAAGGTTTATGAGAGGCAATGTGGGATGTTTCACTTCAATGGATAACAGAAGATTGTCAAAGAAATGTATGTTTATCCGGTTCCCAGAGCAGTTGATAAAGAAAACATTTTCACACTTGTGTATTGGCTACAATCTGCATTCTGGCTAATGGGAGGGGACTCTACTGCTTTAACTCTACCTGCGTCGCCTAANCACTTTTGGAGAAGGTTTATGAGGGGCAATGTGGGATGTTTCACTTCAATGGATAACAGAAGATTGTCAAAGAAATGTATGTTTATCCGGTTCCCAGAGCAGTTGATAAAGAAAACATTTTCACACTTGTGTATTGGCTACAATCTGCATTCTGACTAATGGAAGGGGTCTCTACTGCTTTAACTCTACCTGCTTTGCCTAAAGGTATTCAGACGTTGCTTTGAATGGAATGCTTTCACTTCTGCTTAATAAAAGATCCTTTTGAACTACATTGGCTCAGAAGTTCTCGCTTTCTTAATTTAGACGTAGAGGCGATCCTTACAGAAAGCAACGTCTGCAG
>QLTV01002665.1:441670-464705 GCA_003457575.1 Thermophis baileyi
TTTGTTTTATTTTGTTTTTTTTATACCTCTTCACAGGTGGACCCTCTTTTTTTTTAAGGAAGGCGGCATGTCAGATCCCAAAGCGTGATCGTGCCCTTCAGTTGAGAGAAGGGGGGGGGGGCTTGGGTTCGATTTATTAGCATTGCCTGTGTCAATTGACGGTTTACAATCCATACCCGGGCGCCAAGCATCCTGAGATCTCTTCACTTTTGGAGAAGGTTTATGAGGGGCAATGTGGGATGTTTCACTTCAATGGATAACAGAAGATGGTCAGAGAAATGTATGTTTATCCGGTTCCCAGAGCAGTTGATAAAGAAAACATTTTCACACTTGTGTATTGGCTACAATCTGCATTCTGACTAATGGAAGGGGTCTCTACTGCTTTAACTCTACCTGCTTTTCCTAATGTTATTCAGACGTTGCTTTGAATGGAATGCTTTCACTTCTGCTTAATAAAATATCCTTTTGAACTACATTGGCTCAGAAGTTCTCGCTTTCTTAAGTTAGACGTAGAGGCGATCCTTACAGATGTAGAATAAAGGAAAATGTACAATAAAAATATATTTTTTAAAAAAGGTGGTTAAATGTTTCACAATGTTGTAGGCAACAGAGCTGATGCTGCTGACAATTGGTCTGAGTGGCATTCCCTCTTTGTGGATTTTGGGGAGTCAATATATGCATGGAGTGGCTTCCCCAGGGTAAAGGCTGGGCAGGGTATTGTGGCTTGTGAATGGCATTGTCCTTCAGTAGTAGTTGCAGGAAATTGATGATCTTTTTCTTATAGCTGCTGGTAGGATCTCTCTTCAGAGTCTCATATGTAGCAGTGTCCTTCAGAAAATTGTTCATCTTGGCATCTGTGTTCAGGATAACTGTCCTTCATCAGCTGGCAAGATGGTGATGTTTGGGTTTCTTCCTAGGGATGTCACTGCTCTCCTTTCTTGTACTGTGAGGTTGGAGAGGGGTGTTTTGGCACTGGCGAGGGCTGCAAATACCTTCACCCTTAATTGTTCTGCCTCTGGTTCTGCCAATTTATTGTTCCTGATGACTTTGTGGCTGTGATGGGATCTACAATTGGTAACTGTTCTGATGTACTGCAAAATTTAGTGCTTTGGATAAAACATTCTTTTATGTTGGAGTAAACGCTCTGCCAGACAGATATCTCTCTCTCTCTCTCTCTCTCTCTCTCTCCCTCTCTCTCCCTCTCCCTCCCTCCCTCTCCCTCTTTTTTTATAATCTAGTGGCAGGGCAAATGTTGCCAACCTTCTGTGCAGGTTGTGCACAAGCAAAATTAATGCAGAAACTGGTAGGGAAGGTAAATCCCCCCCCGCCACACACACACATCTACACTTACATGCACCATACTCTCTCCTTTTTGCATGCTCACATTCACCAGTGCCCTGGCCCTCCCTGCACTCAGAGACACATGCACCCTGCACCATTTTTCCTGGTCTCCCTTTGCTCACACAAATGCACCCCACACTCTCTTTTTCTTCCCTGCCTAAGCTTGCACTGCACTCCAGCACCACAACCTTGCCTCCCCATCCTCCGGTAACACCTCATATTCCTTATCTGAGATTCCTCTACTTCCTGCTAACAATCGAAGTGTCTTGTGATTATGATAACAACCAGGACAGCCTGGATTTCTGTTGCTAAGCAATGTGACATCATTCTTTACAATTGCTTGACTTAGTGATGGCAATGCCGGTCCCATTTTCCCTCATAACTTAAGGACTTTTTGTTTATTCACGTAAATTACTAGGAGGTAAGCTTGACTAAAGTTGACTTAATTTTCATGAGAAACCTAAATATTCAGAGGTGGCATGCACCTGAATATTACTTGCTGTTATATCCTCTTTATGGATATGGCTTACTGATAACTGTGAGAAACAGATTTCAAGAAAAGATGGGACATTACTCATATATGCATGTAAATCTCAGTTGGGAAGAGGTCTCTTTAGAATAATGAAATTTAGATAAATTTTGCAGTGAATCTTGGCAAGTAATGCAGCTTATGGAACCTTGTATAACAGGGGGCTATTGACCTGTTCCATCTATAACAATAGCTGCATTGTCTAATATTTTTTCAAAAGTATACTACAGTAGTCCAGCCCTGAGATTAAGGAGCAGGAGGAAGAGTTATATATGTGTTATAAAAGACTGGAGTGAATAAGTAAATAAAATTAAATCAGAAAGATTTTAGTATTCCTACCTATAATTGCATTATACAAAACTTTTAGTAGTATGGTTTTCAAATTTCACAATTCCTAAATTTCTGCCCTTTCTATATTCTTATAAACTCTAAATTTGGAAATATTGTAAAAGTTGTTTGCTATGTGGCATGAAAACAAAAGTAACCCAGTTACTCTCACATGTAAAAATGAAAGGCAAAATATTATCAATACGAGACCAACCTTTAGTTCTCCTGTAGCTACTTTAAATACAAGCTCTATGACACAGCCAACAGCAAGACGAGCAGCACTGAATGAATGTACTTCATTCCAAATTGTATCATTGTCCACCTGAATAAAGATGGATTCAGAAATATTGTAAAGATACTGTTGTAAATTCTGAAACAATTTAGTCTACACAGAGCACTGCATGCTGACTACTGGAACTGTTAAATCATAACTTAAGTGTTATAATTATAAATGCAATTAATGATAAATACCGAAAGTGAATTACTCCCCAAGCCAAAATTGGTAGCACCACCATCACAAATTTATATACTTTTACTTTTCTTTAAAAAGATCTTTAGCTACAGATAAACTGCTTATACACTATAACCACTTTAAGTGGTTTATTTATTTATTTAGCGTATGGCATACATGGACTTATAGTGGTTCAAATGTTAATGTCCAGTCCACCCAGCCATTTAAGGACAGGGTGGTCTATGTTGAAAAAATCAGACATTGGGCGGGTGTAAGCTCTTGATGGACATTCAGACACAATGTGATGGATATTTTGTCGAGGAGCACCACAGTCACACTGAGGGGTAGAGACAAGACCCCACTTAAACAATGAGTCCTGGCAGACACCATGTGGTTATCCTCATGCATTCATTTGGGACATATTCAGATATAAGATTTTTGACAAGAAACATATCTTGTCTGTATCATATCATACATCTTCTAAAACACAGCCCCCAATATTTCACTTTCATTTCTGATATCAAAATTAAACTGCTAAATGTAGACAAATGGCTCTGACCAGGTAGCAGTCCTGCATAAATTGGTAGAAGAAGATCCTTTGGAAGATCCCCTTAATTATGAGTATTTGGCTAACTGGCTATAGAATATGTTTATTAATATAAGTCATTTAGAAAGTTCCTAGGAGGAAACAATTATCTTGCTTTTTCAGGACCTGATAACAACAACAAAAATGTTTGATCTGCACAAAGACCAATTGTCCTATGCAGGCATAACAACATCATTAGACATTAAGGATGCAAAGGAGAGAAATTAGAAAAGAAAACTGGGACAATTTAAGAAAATTGGAAGAATTGGCTTCTAAATTATTTTAGTGCTCCCATCCTGTATATCATGTATTTTTCTTAGAACTAAGGCAGAGCTTACAACTAGAGCAAATAAAGCAATCATTTTTGAACTTTAAAAGATTAATGGACATCCTCAAACATAGCTTGACCAAACTTTATCATGTGGATAAGAGATGACGACAGTCACCTATGTAAAAAGATTGCTCAATACAAAATAAAGACATAGATAAAATATGAAAAGCATTTGGAATCAGAATTTCTGAGTAAGTTCTGCATATACATTTTGTACTAATTGGTGTTTTTCTTGCCAATAGCAATAGCAATAACACTTAGATTTATATACCACTTCACAGTGCTTTACAGCCCTCTCTAAGCGGTTTACAGTGTCAGCCTATTGCCCCCAACAATCTGCGTCCTCATTTTACTGACCTCGGAAGGATGGAAGGCTGAGTCAACCTTGAGCTGGTGAGACTCGAACTGCTGGCAGCTGGCAGTAGTAGCCTGCAGTACTGCATTCTAACTACTGCACTACCACGGCTGAATACTGATTTAACTTGCATTTTTGGTAGGTCTTCAGTGGGCTATGTTTTTAGACTATAGATTTGCCTAGTGCAGTGGAAGATAATTATATCCCTATCTCTCAATGAATTTGTTTCTATGTAATTTCACATACTGAGGAATTCAACTGTTCATTCTATCTTATTTTACAAAATGTAGAGATATTTGCCGCAGCAATGCTGGGATAGTTTCCAAAATATTTGTATCACTAAGATTATTTAAAATTGTTGCCAAGAAAACTAAAGCAACTTAAAAATTATTATGGTAAAAGTTAAGTGAGAATATTTTATTTAATTTTGAAACTTTGTAGTTAATGATGACACAAAATTTGGAAGTTTAGACAGCACCCAAAATGACAAAATTAAATTGAAATAAAATCTAGATAGACAAAGCTTGGAGAACAAAATGTGCTTTTACTGGAAAAAATATAAATGTAAAAATGTAAAGGAGAAAAATATATGGACACATATATTTGGAAGCACAACACTGAAGAAAGTTTTGGGCCTAATCACTGACACTAAGCTGAACATAAGCCAGCAATGTGAGATAACTAAAAGGACTGCATTAGAAGAAGCGCTGTATTAAAAACATACATAGTTTTTAGGAGCCGAGGTGGCGCAGTGGTTAGACTGCTAGCTGCAGTTCGGCGGTTCAAATCTCACCGGCTCAAGGTTGACTCAGCCTTCCATCCTTCTGAGGTGGGTAAAATGAGGACCCAGATTGTTGGGGGCAATATGCTAACTCTGTAAACCGCTTAGAGAGGGCTGTAAAGCACTATGAAGCGGTATATAAGTCTAAGTGCTATTGCTATTGCTATAGTCCTTATTTTCCTCTATTCTGTGCTAATGGGGCCACATCAGTATGTCTGTTTACCATTCGAGGCACTACAAAATATTGACAGGTTTCAACAGTTTTAGAGGATGATGTCAAGGATAATTATAGGAACTAAAGGACATGCGCTATAAGGACAAGATGGAGGAAATTGGAATGTTTAATCTGGTGAAAAGAAATCTGAGAGGAGGCAAGATATCAGTGATCAAGTATTGATGAGTTTAAGTATAACTCTTGACCATCTAATTCAATACTAGAAATATCTGTGAAACACACTGATAATAAAAGTTTATTTGGTCAAACTCATAATGAAGTATAAAACTTTCCAGATATCTCTGAAAGAAGCATGTTTACAATCAGGCTCCAGCCTGTCAACTAGAGACGTGGCAAGTACAAATGTACTAAATTTAATGATACACTATGTCTTATAGAGATAGGTGGAAGAAAGGTATTCTACTCTGTGAGATGCATTCTTTTATGTGAGTGGAAAAGTGAGACAAACTATGATTAATACGTTCATCAAGCTATCGGTGTGCAGTGGCTAGTGTCGCACATGACCTTCACAAGGGCAGCAGGGAAATATGTACAGCATGTACTTGAATTGCAATGCATCTAATAAAAAAGCCTTAGATCCATCCTATTACAATATTAGTAGCATTGGATGTTGTACAAGTGTATGTTCATTAAAATTTTATTCCTAACAAAGAGGTATCCATAAATAATGGGATTGCCAGCTATGTGCTTCACAATAGGCTGGAACCAGGAAAACCTGTTAAGTATTAAGGCAGAAGCCTTTGCATGCAAAGGGAGACAGAGTTACCATTGCACTTGACACTGTATGCACCAAGAAATATTACACTGGGCAAAAATGAAACTGATTTGTAAAACCAGATGTTCAATGGGATCAGATCTGACTTGGGACAGGAAGCTGTATCTTAGATGGCGTCTGAGTGCCATTAAAAATCACAAAATATAAGTGGGAATTATCTATTTCCCCATTTATTTTAAAAAAAGGAAGGGGAGTAACATTTACCCATGAGAGTTAGATTATTTCACAGACTAACTGCAGAAAGGCAGGTTTTATAGTCGTAAGAGATAATAAACAGCATTCACATGCATGAAATAATTTACATCCACACTGGAAGAAGCAGATTGGGTGATTCTTAAATGGAGTAGATAAATTCTCCAATGTTCTGTTATTTAGAAAACTGAAAATATCTCATGTAAGAGTGAGGCTTCATCTTCAGATGCTACTGATGTGGTGGTCAAAGCAGAGCTGTGCTGAAGGGGCAGGAGCTGAACTTTAACAGAATAACAGAGTTGGAAGGGACCTTGAAGGTCTTCTAATCCAACCCCCTGCACAAGCAGGAGACCCTATACCATTTCAGACAAATGGCTGTCTAATCTCTTCTTAAAAACCTCCAGTGATGGAGCACCCAGAACTTCTGAAAGCAAGCCATTCCACTGGTTAATTGTTTCACTATCAGGAAATTTCTCCTTAGTTCTAGGTTGGTTCTCGTCTTGATTAGTTTCCATCCATTGCTTCTTGTCCTGCCTTCTAGTATTTACAGGTTGACCCCCTCTTCTATGTGGCAGTCCCTCAAATATTGGAACACTCTTATCATGTTACCCCTGGGCATTCTTTTCAGTAGACTACACATACCCAATTCCTGCAACTGTTCTTCATGTTTTAGCCTCCAGCCCCCTAATCATCTTTGTTGCTCTTCTCTGCACTCTTTCCAGAGTCTCAACGTCTTTTTTATATTGTGGCAATGAATACTGGATGCAATACTCCAAGTGTGGTCTCACCAAGGCATTATAAAGCAATACTAACACTTCACATGATCTTGATTTTATTCCTCTGTTAAAGCAGCCTAGAACTGCATTGACTTTTTTGGTGACTACAGCACACTGCTGGCTTATATTTAAGTGATTGTCCACTAGGACTCCAAGATCCCTTTCCCTCTGTTGCTTGATTATCTTTTCCAGGATCTTCCTAGATACTGATGTCAGGCTGATTGGTCTGTAATTTTCTGGATCAATTCCC
Organism: Thermophis baileyi; assembly: GCA_003457575.1. Lineage (NCBI taxonomy): Eukaryota > Metazoa > Chordata > Lepidosauria > Squamata > Dipsadidae > Thermophis > Thermophis baileyi. The sequence goes on from QLTV01002665.1 coordinate 448,600, forward strand.
CCCCTTTTTTTTGAAGATGGGAACCACGTCACTACTTTTCCAGTTCTCTGGTAGTTCCCCGGTGCACCAGAATCTTGGTCAAGATATGGTTTCAATGGTTCCGAGATCACGACTGCTAGCTGTTTCAGAATTCTGGGATGTAATCCATCAGGTCCTAGTGATTTGAACTTGTCTAATCTATTACTATTTTTTTTGCCTATTTTAATTTTTGTTCCTAGTCTGTCTTTTATGGTTCTGTTTTTGGTAGGTTGGGCTATTTTTTCTTTTTGTGTGAACACAGATGCAAAGAATGAATTAAGCAGCTCTGCTTTCTCTCTAATGCCCACCATTTCCTTGGCATCTCCTCCCATTAGTGGACAAATTGTTTCCTTGACTTTTTTCTTGTTTTTTCCATGTTGAAAGAAACATTTTTATTGTTTTTGACATTTGTTGCAAGTCTTAGTTAATTCTGAGTCAAAATCTATTTTGAGGCCTGAACAATTTATGTAATTTGTAATTACTATGTTGATGTTGTTTTTAATATTTGAGATAAATTATATAGGTTGTCTGAATCTTAAATGTAAGAATCAACAGAGAAGCCAAAGTACCAGATGTATATATTTAAAAACAAAGTGCATGGAGTCTCTTCACACTTCTAATTAAAATAAAGCTTCTTTATTGAAAAAAAAAAGCACATTTTCAAAACAGCATGTTGATATGAAATAATGAAACAATATGAAACAATACTTGGCACAAAATTATATGCTTCCTCTGATATGAACAAATCTTTGTGCAATTGGGAGCCCCAGTAGAGATGGAAATATTTCAGTTATCAATATTTATTTATTGAAGATAAGTAAAATTACTGCATAGAGTGTTTCCCCAAAATTTATAGAACTTTGGGGTTCTACACATATGAGTTCTATAGTATAGTTCTATAATAAAAATGAGAATTGTATATTTAGTCAGTTTAATCAACACATTTAATCAAGACTTACTGCATTACTTGATCAAATAAGAAAAAATGCTTACCCCAATGCCACCACATGGAAGCCTGACAAACAGTGATGTCAGAGAGCCTGGAGGAATCAGAGTAGAGTAAAACATTGTTAAAATTACAAAATACATGTGATTTGGGAGTAATTTAAAAATCTGTCATCAAAACTAATAGAATAGACCTATCCATTCCTACAGTAATATTAGATGCTGAATGTGACACTGATTATCTCAGTCTCTAAACTTGACTCAGCTGCATCCTTTCTGGAGCAAGTCTATAGAGAATTTGGATTGGGTCTTTAATGCCAAGCAACAAAAGTAGGGACAGAAACAGGTTTTAAACTCTTAAGAAAAGATTGAGGGTTTAAAAAAATATTTGATATTGATATTTTAAAATCAACTTGCTCATTTACCTACAATCTTCTCCTCATGAATAAATCAGCTTAAAAACTCAGTTGGCCAGAAAGTTTTAAACAGGCTGAAATTGATGTAGTTAACAATATCATATTCCTAGGGAAAGGATATAGAATATTGCCTGAAGAAGCATCCCTCCTGCAGGATTGGTACCAAAGGAAACAATCACTTTTGAATATTCCTTCAGTGGCAAGTGGCAAGGGCTTAGATGCTGGACTTTCTGTGAGATGCAAGGAATGTCAGGAGAAACTTCTCTAGGTGGTGTTGGGACCACTCTATAAGTACAGTGAAGTGTACAGCAGTAAATGTGATAAATAAAGATTTGCTCTCAAAAGTGCCAGTTTAAACATCTTTCTGATATTCCCTTAAGCTTCAGTAATATTGGGATCATTTCAGTATATGGGTATTATAACTACCAGATTATCTAACTTGAGCATGGTGACTTTTTCTTGAATAAAGGGGAAAAATACTCCCCCAAATATTATATCCTGGTAATCTTGTAACTGTGATTGGATGGAGGAAGAAAATAACACTAGTCTAGAAGAATTATTTCTCTTTGATTAGGTATCCCATCAACTTTATTTATTCCTATTTAGAACAGGAATTAGCAGACAGGAACATAATTCAGTAAATAAACTGTTTATCACCATATAACAGTCTTAGATGACAGAAATGACTGAAGACTCAAGGTGTGTCATTTTGGAGAATATTTATATAGTCAAGATTAGTTGTTTTCAGCACTTCATAACCACCTGTCAGCCATAAGGTTGGAGGATGATCACCTGATGAGGCTGTGGGGCAGGACATCACATTAACATGGTGATGGGCATGGGATGTTACAAGAGCTAGAAGGCAGGCTGTTACAGGAGAAGATGCCCCGAATGTGTAGTATCGGTAGCATGTTCCAACCCCGAGCTCACTCTCAGCCATTGGACAGCATATCCATGGAAGCCCGGGGGTTTGCCAGATCAGTCAATAATGAGGGTCCCCTTATCCTCATCGAGAAGGAGCGAGCCGAACTGGCATGCCTCACCGAGACCTGGCTGACTCAGAAGAGGGGAACCCTAGGTTTAGGGTTTGGTACAAACCAAGACCCCAAGGCAAGGGAATGAAGGGGGGCAGTGGACGTCCAAGAATCCCTCTTGGCCTTTAGGGGCCTTGCTTCTCAGGTCTTTGGTTGTGAGACCGTTTCTGAAGATGAGCTCATGGGATCAGTTGGAATTGCTGCTAGTGCACTAGCCTCCCTACTGCATAGCAACCTCCCTGTCTGAGCTGCTGGAGGCCATCTCAGGGTTGTTGTTGGTGTTCCCAAAACTTATGGTCCTGGAAGACTTGAACCTACCATCCCTGTGTTGGGCCTTGTAAGCAGCCCAGAAGTTCATGGTCACCAAGTTGGCCATGGGCTACCCTAGATCATCCTGGATTCAACTCAGGACAGTGGTCACACACCAGATATGATCTAGTCCAGGCATCCTCAAACTACGGCCTGCGGGCCGGATATGGCCCGCCAATGCAAAGTATCCAGCCCGCGGAGTGGTGGGATTAAGCCCCGCCCCTTCCCCCACCCCTCACCATCAGCCTTATCTTCCAGCGAGCATCCACTCCAGCAGCACTTCTGGTTAGTTATTTCACCGGTTGAGCTGCACTTCTGATCAGACAGCTGCTGCCGAAGGTAAGGCCGAAGGGTGCGGGGGAGGGCCAGCTGACTTAGATCTGACTCAAGAGGCCGCCCTGCCACCCATCCCGCCCCCTGGCGGCGAGTGCGTGCAGGGCCTGGCATTCCTGGGGACTGTCTTGTTCTGACCGCTCCCCTTTCATCCAGAACGCGATCGCTGTCTCCTGTGCGTATGCCCAAGGGGTGGGGCCAAAGCAGTGGGGTGGTCTCTCACTGGCTCCAGGGCGGCCGTGCGGGTCGGATCTAAGGCTGACTGCGTTCAGGCCAGGATGGCCGCCACAAGTTGTAGATCACTACCGTGCCGCACCAGCACCTCCATGCACCGCTCGCTGGCCTGGCCTCACAGCCCTTTCACTGGGACCGCCCCAGCCCTGCGTGGGAAAGCCACAGCTGGCCAGAGCGCTGCCAATCTCTCCCCCTGCTGTCATTCCTTCCTGAGCATGGAGGAAGATTGGGATGGCATGAAAAGCGTTTGCAAGCAAGTTTTCATTGGGGCAATGAAATCCCTTGCTTCAAGCCTCCCAATGGTTTGCAAATGCCTTTCGCATTGTCGCAGTCTCAGCGCGAAGAGCGTTTGCAAGCTGACGATACTTTGGGGCAGCAAAATTGCCTTGCTTGAAACCTCCCATCAGCTTGTAAACGCTCTTTGTGCCGAGACTGGAACGGTGCAAAAGGCGTTTTCAAGCCAATGGGAGGCTTCAAGCAAGGCAATTTCATTGCCCCAAAATCTTGTCGTCTTGCAAACGCTCTTCGGTGGATCTGGTGCAAGACTCAGTTCGCAGAGAACATAAGTCTAAACTATTGTAGTGCAAGATCAGTAGCGCAAGAACTCGTGTTACTGATCTTGTGTGATCTTGCACTACAGTACTGCACGAACTGCAGGGCATCAGTTCTTGTGTGCGGCTGAGAAGGGTGTCTAGGGGTTGAACAGTACTGCACGGATAGCAATGGGGAGGGGGGTGAAAATGGGAAGCTGCCACAGGCAATGGGCAGACAGCAGTGGGCAGGGGCTTCCCATTTTGACCTCTCCCCACTGCCGTTGCCTCGGCTCCTGGACTCCAGCCTAAAACCGAACGGGCAGTTCAGCTGCCACCCCACCATGCCCCAGCACCATTTGACACCCCCCTCCCCAGCCGATGCTCTGCTGGCCCCCCAGGCTTTGGCGTTCACACTGGATCATCCCTCCTCGCCTTGTCTGGCCCATCACAGGTGCCCCTTGATGTGAGCGATGTCGAGTGGGCCACGGCCACCCAGTCACGTGACCACCCTGCCACACCCACCTGGCCCTTTGAGGGTGACCATAATGCTGATCCGGCCTTCAATGAAATTGAGTTTGACACCCCTGACTTAGAGGAACAGAACCAACAATTTGTAGATGAGACAATTTCTTAAGGGAAGTGTGTTGACTTCTAGGTGCAAAAATTAAAAATGTGACTGAGAAGCTCATTAATAGAAAAGAAGTGATAGAGGGGATTGAAGTTGCAAGAATTTTGGGGGAGAGTGACCATGTTATATTAGAAGTCAATACAATAAAGACTCAAGCAACCAAACATAATCAAACCAGTGTCTTAGACTTTAAAAGAGTTGATATTGACAAACTCAGAGAAAGCTTGGGAAGGATCCCATGGATGAAAATCTTAAAGGGAACTCAACTCAAGAAGCTTGGGAAACTCTAAAAAATATGATTATAAAAGCCCAGTCCAGCTCAATACTAAAAGTCATTTGATGTGAAATACGACTCTTGTTTTAACAGGCTGAGGGGGGATTAGTCCATGAATCCCAAACATGAATAATTAACATGCATTTCATGCTTTTTAAGACCATAATATTAATAGGACTGTGCCATTATTAATACTATGCATTCTTTTAAAATATTTTTAATCCAATCTTTATTGTTTTTATAAATAACTCAAGGCAGCAAACATACCTAATACTCCTTATCTAACAAAATGAAATTCAATAGTGAAAAAAGTAAGGTTCCACATTTAGGCAAGAAAAACAAAATACAGAGGTACAGTATATGTGGTACCTCGCTCAATAGCTCAATAACTGTGAGAGGGATCTTGGAGTCCTAGTGGACAATCATTTAAATATGAGCAAGCAGTGTGCTGCAGCTGTCAAAAAAGCCAACTGTCAGGCCGAAGCACAGTTCTAGGCTGTATAAACAGAGGGATAGAATCAAGATCACGTGAAGTGTTAATACCACTTTATAATGCCTTGGTAAGGCCACACTTGGAATACTGCATCCAGTTTTGGTCACCACGATGTAAAAAAGACGTTGAGACTCTAGAACAGGGGTGTCAAACTCGATTTCATTGAGGGCCGCATCAGGGTTGTGTTTGACCTCGGGGGGCTGTGGTGGGTGTGGCCAGGATGGGCGGGGCCAGCTTGACATCACTCATGTCAGGGGCACCTGTGGTGGCCCGAGCACTCTGCCAGAGAAAATGGCAAGCTCTGTTTCCGGCTGCGACGGCCTCCTGAAATCCTCTGCCAGTGATAACGAAGCTTGGGAGGGCTGCATGCGGCCCTCCCGAGTTCCATTTTCACTGGCAGAGGCACCACCAGCCAGTCCTTCGTTGTTTCCAGGGCAGCACCGAGGGCCAGATCTAAGCACCCTACGGGCCGGATCCGGCCCTCGGGCCTTGAGTTTGACACCCCTGCTCTAGAAAGAATGCAGAGAAGAGCAACAAAGATGATTAGGTGACTGGAGGCTACCGGAGAAAAATATACCTGCATACTGTGTGTATGGTTTTCAATTCAATGAAGAGTACCATGTATAAATAAAATGTCCCCAAAAGGAAAAATAAATTGCAAAAAGCATGCCTTTATGGGAAAGCTTGTCAAGTAGAATGTACCAAAGCATACAAGATCTGGATTCCTAGATTAAGTGAGCTTTATATCTATAGATTCCCAAATCAAAATGAACAACTGGAAAGCAGATAACATTACATTTTCTGTACCTAACAGTTTCCTGCTGTCCAATTTCTGTCTGTTCAGAGGGTTGGTACCATAAATCAGCGTGTGTGCTTCTGAATGCACAGTCTGTAATTCTTCTAGAGTTGCTTTTCTTCCACGGATACACTACAGGAGAAAAGGAAGCAGTGAAATTCCATTTCCCTTGATGAAAAAGCAGGATCCCAAATAGAAAAATATAAATAAAGGTGTACACAAATGCCACTGACCAAAGAGATTACATTAGAAATGTACTGACTTCACAAAACCTCTCTATTTTAATTCTGAAATTTTGAACAATTGTATGCAAAATAAAGACTTTTAGGATGCTTGCTGTTTCAGAGACAGAAAAACAAGAATATTCTTACCACAAATTTTTGTTCTAGGAACCTCATGGAATGAGGTAGACATTCTTTGACTTAGAGATGGTACTTCCTTCTGGTACTTATAAGGCAATACCACCTCTGTCAGGAGGAGGAAATGCCCATATTGCCCACATCAGAATGACACAAACAAATGACTATTAACCTCCATGCCATCCTAACCCCTTCTAGAGGTTTCTAGAAGAGAAATTATAGAAAATGTACATTTTTTCCAAAGTTTCCAAAAAAGACATTATAGACATAATAGAAAAATTAAGGGTGGCAGAATAAGATCAGGGACTTTAATCCCAGAATTTCTAAAGAATCTTCTGGACAAAAGCTTTAAGAAGAAAATGCATGGTCAGTTTTATAATATTTGCTGAATGCATAAATGGAAGACACCAGGGGTGGGTTCTGGCTTACCTCGCTGCTGGTTTGCTTTCTCACGCAACGCATGGGTGTGCGCTTGCTTCATGCGCGTGCCCAGTGCTAAATACCCAGCGTGTGCGCAGAAGCAAAAAACAAGATGGCACGCCGTAGGTTCGGGGGCGTGTCCAGCCGGCCATCGCTGCCAGTTCGGCGAGCAGGGGGAAATTCCCGCTACCGGTCCGAACCAGCAGGAACCCACCTCTGGAAGACACTTTACAGATGTCTAGAATAGAAAAATCCCCTTTAAAAGCCAAGATTCCCACTCTCCATAAGTGAATGAATGAAAGCTATTTCCTATCATTCTAATATACCAAGGAAAAACAAAGACCAAGGACATGTATACCACCTGTGATGTTTTCATACAGCTGCTCTATTCAGACAGAAATTGGCAGAAATGTTTATGCCAATTGTATTATCTGAAATAAACTGCACCAAGGGTACAGTGGGGAAGGAAGGAGGTGGCATTGTACAGCACTTTATTGCAACTAAGAGAAAAGGGAGCTTCTTAGCCTTTATGAAATACTATTTTATATGGTTATCATATAAAATACACAATTCAGAATTTCACCAATGTAACATTAGGTTTAAATGGGTGCACCTTGTTTCAAAGTGACAGACATAAGACAGGAGTGAAATAACACCACCATTAGGATTGAACTTACCTGAACATGTGTCCAGTGGCACTATCTTTGGTGCATTGTTAAACTTCTTGATTTTTAACAAAAACGTTTGATAAAAACAGTCAAAGTCAAACCATGAATGTTAGAAGGCCCAATTTTAATAAATCAAGATTGATTAAATAAAATCAATAAGGAAGATCCCATTAGGAAGAAAACCTTAAAGGTGTAGTAGCCGGCTGGAACTTCTTGAAAGGGGAATTGAAATCATAGTGCAGTCACAAACAATGTTAGAAAGAAATATGAGGGACCCAATGTCACTGAATAGGGAGCTTGATAAGGAGCTGAAATAAAGAAATCTGTTTATTGGTAATGGAAGAAAGGGACAATTTGACCAGCATTCTGGTCCCAAGTTATTTATGAATTATAAGTCATAAACCTGGCTTGGCCACTCACTGACAGCCAGTGCATTTGCATGTGAGTAGCCAGTTGCCCCACAGCAATCTATTAGTTACATTCTATAAGCGGCTACACCTTCCAGAACCAATGTTAAAAATAGCCCCACTTAAAAATAATCTAAATGTGAAGTCACCATGGCATGAAATATTATAGAGAGGCTGTCACTTTTTCTGTAGGAAACAGTGTAGTTACTATACCAGCTAAAGATGACAAAAGGCACTCCTAGCCATCATGTGATCCTACAGTGGCAAAAACTACATGCAAATGTATGTTAAATAGCATAGGGGACAAAATGATATCTTGTGGGACACCATAGCATAGCTGCCAGGTTGTACACCACAGCCATCAAGACTAAGACTTCTAAGACTATCCTTGAAGTACAACTGGAAACATTTTAACCAAGTGCTCCCAATCCTTAACTACCTCACAGAGATGGTCTACAAAATTCCATGATTAAAATCTATTGTGAAATCAAGCAGGTTCAACAAAGTCATATACTCCTGTCTGTTCTGCAAGAGTTCATCTACATCAGGGGTGTCAAACTCAATTTCATTGAGGGCCGCATCAGGGTTGTGTTTGACCTTGAGAGGCCGGGGTGGGCGTGGCCAGCTCGACATCACTCGTGTTGGAGCACCTGTGGTGGCCTGAGCGCTCTGCCAGCAAAAACGGGCTCCCAAGCTCCGTTTCCGGCTGCAACGGCCTCCTGCAACCCTCTGCCTGCGAAAATGGAGCTGGAGGGGGGGCACGCATGGCCCTCGTGAGCTCTGTTTTCGCTGGCAGAAGCACCACGGGCTGATTCTTTGCTGTTTCTAGGGTAGCCCCGCGGGTCAGATCTAAGCACCCTGCGGGCTGGATCCGGCCCCCGGGCCTTGGGTTTGACATCCCTGATCTACACCATAGCTGATTCTGTACCCAAATCAGGCTGAGCACAGATTGAAAGGGCTGACATAAATGGTGTCTTCCAAATACATATAAAGCTGCATCATTATCACCCTCTCAAGCACCCATCCCAAAGTTGACAAAGTCCTCTGGATCCAGGGAAGACCTCCCCAAAGCCTCCCCCAGCTGGTTCCAATGAGCCTAATTAGGGAGGGGTCAAGGGAGCATATCATAGACAACCATAAGCATCTTGTCTATATATTCAGGCCTCATAAACTGAAAGTGATTTTATCTAATTGAACCACAACACTTACTGAATAACTCAGCAAATATTACATCAAAAGAAGTCTTCAAATTGGCATGAAACTAAGTTCTCTAATGCTTGAAATGCATTTCCTCACTGTCAACAAATTCACTGGCAGTGACTTCTGGAAAACGGAATTTTCAAAAGGCAGAAATTCAATAATTGAATTATTGAGATATAAGACCAATTCAACCATGGAACTACTAATTGAGAGAGGTATGGGTTTTCTTTTCACTGCCTGTATTCCTATGGAGGGTGACATTAATCAATTGGCACAGATGCTTTAATCTGGATTCCTATATGCATGAGTAGGAGTTGGCAACCCGTGGCCTGACACCCAGTATCATCCATGGTCCCAAAAGTAATATATTCACCTAGTCTGTGCAAGGCAGAGTGCTCACTGTCTTCTCAGCAGTCATTTTGTCAATGGCTTAATTAGCCATCTCAGTGTGGGAAGAGCAATAAATCTCCCAGAAAAGTGGCAGTATAGTTTCTGCTCCATATGTTGAAGAAGGTTGCCAACCCCTAGCCTAAATTGTTTCTTTCAAGTCTAGGATTTGAATCACAGAATAAAAGATTTAAAAATATACCTGGAATAACAGAAAACATGTCTTCTCTTTCTTTGATAATTTACATGTAAAACAACTACGGTCAGCAGTGATGTAGTTCAGAAATTTATGCTGTAACATCTAGAGATTAAGCTGCCAAAGCCACTGTCCCTCCATTCTATTAGTTCATCTATTACCTCACACTTGCTACGAAGACCTGTTTCCTGAAGCCGTGACCAAATGCTTTGGATTCTCCCTGCATGTTCTGGATGACTGTTTGTGTTTCCACAAATGCACTGGTGCTTCAGCATCAAGGTGTCATATACAAGGCCTGCATCAAAGGATATGAATTAATTCAGGCTACAATCTTACTTCTACTGACAAGGTGAACAAATTCCCCAATAACCTTATTTCTCTATAAAGTTGCATAAGGATGTGTTATTTATACATTATATATGCATATGGAAAAGTATAATTTGAAATAGCAAATTTCATAATAAAAATGTAAACACAGTTTTACTAACAGTGCTAAGTGAAAATAAAAAGTTCTAATTTTTTGGAGTCCAATTTATTTTATTTCCATCAATTCCAGAACTTCTCAGATATTTAAACAAGAAAGTAGCAATAGCAACACTATATATTGGTATTACTTTATACTTATATAATGCTTTACAGCCCTTTCTAAGTGGTTTACGGAGTCAGCATATTGCCCCCAACAATCTGGGTTGTCATTTTACCGACCTCGGAAAGATGGAAAGCTGACTATTAGAAGCCAATTAGAATTGAACTGCTGGCAGTCAGCAGAATTAGTCAGCTGCATTCTAACCACTGCACCACCACAGCTCTTACAATGTTAATAGAAAATAGGGCACAACCATTATTATTGTTGAAGATATACAAAATATTGTTTTAAGATAATATTTTGGGCTGACTGAGATATAATTGTTAAAACATGATTTAGCATGATGAAAAATGCCACTTATTTTCCACCTTCTTTTTCTTGCCAAGAGCAGAAAATATGCCTGGATAGTGCTGCCTTTTCTCTGAAGGAATAGGTACATCATTTGAGATATTTATTTATTGATTAAATTTAGAAACTGCCCATTTCCCCCATACAGTGATTTCGGGTGGTGAACAAATATAAGAACGTAACAGCTGTACATAAATACTAGGAGGCATATGTTGGATTGTTGTGCCCATTTGCCTGAGGTGGAGAGTAGGTAGATCCATTTTTATTTGGAGAACTATCCTCATGGCATATGAAGAAAGCATTTCTAAAACAACAAAAACTGTTTTATTTAGCTCTATATTATGCAAACCTTTTTACATTTCTTACATTTAGAAATTTAAGTTTTCTAAATTTGAGGAGTGAAACACTCATTTTCCAGATCTATTTCACAGGCCTATTGTATTCTAAAATTTGCTTATTATTGATGTTAGTTTAAAAAAAGAACTGGAAAAATATTTTAATTTTTTACGCAGTAATACAGCTACTACAATCAATTGAAAAAGAAAGTAAACCCTCTTTGAGTTCTATGGTTTTATGTATCAGAACATACTAAAATCATCTGGTCCTTAACAGGTCTTAAAAGCAGATAAATACAACAGCAGACATGACATATCATCAACAAACAAAACAAACAAAACAAAACATATCATCAACATCAACAAACTAAGTACACCTTTACTGCTTTCATAGGCATGAAGAGGCTAAATAGAAACGAGGTGCTGTTAATCAAGTGCTCTTGACCAATTGATCATTAGCAAGTGTGACTACCTCTATAAAAGCCAAAGTTTTAAGAATTTCTTGGTCTCCAACACTGATGCCAAAGAGGAAAGACTTCAGCAATGATCTTAGAGAAGCAATTGTTGCTGCCAATCAATCTGGGAAGGATTATAAGGATAAATACTTTTTAAAAATGGAAAGATGAACACATAACTAATGCAGAACACCAACAAATAGCCTGAATCTGCAAAGTCAGAAAAGTTAAGGCTCAGAGTGAACTGAGATTTGCAACTAATGACAAAAATAATAAAAAGGTAAAAAACATGTAAAAAACAAGAAAAAAGTAAAAAAAAAATCCATTCACTAATGGGAGAAAATGACGGGCAGCAGGGAGAAAATAGAGCTGCTTAATTTATTCTTTGAATCTGTCTTCACACACACACACACACACACACACACAAAATAGCCCAACCTAGCAAAAGAAGAACCATAAAAGACAAACTAGATTACAAATTAAAATAGGCAAGAAAATGATAAGAGAACACTTATTCTCCCTAGACAAGTTCAAATCATCAGGATCAGATGGATTATATCCCAGAGTTCTGAAGGAGCTGGCAGACATGATCTTGGAACCATTGAACCATATCTTTCAAAGATCCTGGTGCACCAGGGAACTACAAGAGAACTGGAAAAGAGCTGATGTGGTTCCAATCTTCAAAAAAGCGGGGGGGGGGGGGAGAACCAGGAAATTACAGACCAAATTTCAGACCAATCAGCTTGACATCAGTACCTGGGATGATCCTGGAAAAGATAATCAAGCAACAGCAAACACCTAGAAACAAGCAAAGTTATAACCAGAAGCCAACACAACCCGTCAAAAACAGATCATGCCAAACAAATCTTATTTCAATCTTTGACAAAGTGACTAAATTAGTGGACCAGCAAAAAGCAGTGGACATAGGACACTTAGATTTCAGTAAGGCATTCGACAAAGTAGACCACAACATACTTCACAGTAAGTTAGAAAAATGTGGGCTAGACAATACCATCACCGGATGGATTTATAACTGGCTAACAAACCGTACACAATGTGTAGTCTTTAATGGTACTACATCTACATGGAGGAAAGTAAGTAGTGGGATACCCCAGGGTTCTGTCTTAGGCCCAGTACCTTTCAATATCTTCATAAACAATTTACACGAGGGAATAGAAAGGGAAACTCATCAAATTTGCAGATGACACCAAGCTGGCAAGAATAGCGAACACTCCAGAAGATAGGGTCAAGCTCCAGAAAGATTCCGACATATTTAACACTGGGCCCTATCTAACAAAATGAAATTCAATGGTGAGAAAAGTAAGGTTTTACACTTAGGCAAGAAAAACCAAATGTACAGGTATAGAATAGGTGGAACCTGGCTCAATAGCTGCAACTGCAAGAAAGATATAGGAGTCCTAGCAGACAACCACTTAAATATAAGCCAGCAGTGTGCTGCATCCTGTTTTGGTCGCCACAATATAAAAAAGATGTTGAGACTCTGAAAAGAGTGCAGAGAAGAGCAACAAAATGATTAGGAGCCTGGAGGCTAAAACATATCAAGAACGGCTGCAGGAATTAGGTATGAATCTAGTGAAAAGAAGGACTGGGGTGACAGTAGTGTTCCAATATTTGAGGGACTGCTACAAAGAAAAGGGGAGGGGAGTCAACCTATTTTCCAAAGCACCAGAAGACAGGACAAAAAGGAATGGATGGAAACTAATCAAGGACAGAACCAACCTAGAACTAATGAGAAATTTCCAGACAGTGAGAACAATTAACCAGTGGAATAGCTTGCCTTCAGAAATTGTGGGTGCTCCGTCACTGGAGGTTTTTAAGAAGAGATTGGACAGTCATTTGTCCAGAATGATGTAGAGCAGGGGTACCAAACTTGATTTTGTTGAGGGCCGCATCAGGGTTGTAGTTGACCTTGGGGGGCTGGGGTGGGTGTGGCCAGCTTGACGTCACTCGTGTCGGGGGACACCTGTGCTGGCCTGGGCAGGGCTAGGGGGATCGATCCTTCCTTCCTTCCTTTTTTCCCTTTTCTTCTTTTTCCTACCCTCTTCATTCTCCTTTCTTTCTTCTTTCTTCCCGTCTTTCCTTCCTTTTCCTTCCTTGCTCTCTTCCCCTCTTTCCTTCTTTTTCTTTGCCTTTCCTCTTTCCCTTTCTCCTTTCCTCTCCCTTCTTGGATACTCAAATGCAAAACGGGAAACATTTCTTGATGCCTCCTTGCCTTGTGATCAAATGCCACTTTTGCTAGCAGTTTGTGGTCACTTAAAAGACTGAGAACAAACCAGACTCAGTTTATCCCATGCTTGCATTTAGTGGGGGTGTCCACATACCACAGTACAGCAAAACTGTCAAAATGGTGGCTGTGATAGTTGACCACAGCTTCTCTGTTTTTTATGTGCAACAGCTTTAGCGTTTAGGAACAGAGGTAAGTTAGTTTCTTTTCTATTAATACATAATCCTTAAAAGGGACACTGCCACGGTCTTATTCAGACTGGAAATATAGCAAAGGAAAATATTTCCCCCCACTCTGCTTTGTCCTGTTTTCTCCACTGGAAATGGTTGTTTGCAACACACAAGGAGGGGATACTTTCCTAAGAGCTCACAATTCATGAATACCAAAGAACACACATTCGCTAATGATAATCTAATGCGCCTTTCGTTAAATGCACATGAAGTATCTCAGGGTGGGGAAGGCCATGGGGGGCCTAGTGATGGAACAGGACCTCAAGGCCTCCACGACCCACTAAGAGACCTCATGCTTCTCCCTCCCTTCCTGCTACACCAGACTCACTTACCTTGCAAAGATCTGTCTCCTCCTGTTCTGACCCAGCCTTAGCAGAAGCAAGAAACAGACTCCTTGTCATGAAAACCCCCTCTTTATTTACCTCTTGTGAATTAATTGCTGAAAAGTCCAAGCAAGAGTCCTGCAAGGAGTTAACTGCAGCAACAGACCTTATCAGTTCCTTGCGATAATTGCAAGCCATGAGCTCCCAGCCGAAAGTCTGCAAATTAAGTCTTTGATGCAGAAACATAATGAGCAAAATCTCCAGAAATACAAACTGTTGTCTCCTACGACAACCATTCCTCTTTCCTTCTATTTATTCCCCAGCCAGGGAGGGGCCATTCAGCATCCACTTTTACTTTGCTTCCCGAGTCGACTCCTTGTCCTCCATTGTTCACTTCTCCTAACTGCTCTGCGCATACGTGCATCTGGAACAGGCCCCAGCTGTTCTTCCTCCTCACTCATCTCAGCCTCCAAAGGCAGCTGCCTCTCCGGTGGCTGGGAAATGTCGGACAGCCCTGGCTCTATCTCTGTGTCTGATGCGGAGCATCCATCAGAGCCTTCCCCAGGCTCCAGAACTGGCCCAAGTTCTTCCCTAACCTCCTCATCGTCCGACTCTGCCACCAGCTCCGCTGGCAGCTGGCGGGCCACAACACCTCCCTGTCGCTGTTTCTTTGCCTTTGAGGGAGGGAGAGGAGAGTTGGCTTGGAATTACTTTTCTTGCCGAGAATGGACTTTCCTGGGTGCCATAATATGGCACAGGTTCAGGCACCCATCCTCTTTTGCAGAGAATCAGGGACCCAGAAACTTTCATTCTCAGCGTGAAAAGTGTTGCAGTGCCTGTCTCCTGCTCCTCCCCCCGAGCTCCTTTCCACCACAGCTGTGGCAGGGACGCTCCCTGCCTGCTAAAATCTGCTGCGGACAGAGCTCCTTCAACAACCCCGTGGCCGGAAGGCGTGGCCAGCATTACAGTGGTACGGACGTTTCCTTTAGGGGCTCCTGAAGGAACGCTGAATCACAGCTGATCTAGGGGATCCAGAAGGATCAGAACCGTCCTGAAGGGACGGGGAAGAAGGGCAGCACGATCCGGTGGTGCAGGGGGAGTCGCAAACCCCCTGGAGAGCCGGCAGCAGCTTCCCGACCAGCAGCTGGGAAGATGACCGAGAGTCGTCACAAGCTGGGGCGGCCACATCAGAAGAATGAGAAAAGAAGAGTGAAAAGGTTCGCCTGGTTGAGATGATTTTTGCATTATAAAGAACTTAAACTGTGAATTGAAGGGAAATAGCTGGAGGCTGCGAGAGGAAGCTTGAAGCCGTGGAAAGAGGGGGGAGCGGAGATTTAACTGCTCCCCTCCCAACTTTAGCGGCGGTAAAAGCAGTGAGCGGAAAAGAGGCACAAGATTAATTAGTTGTGCTGAACTTTGTTGTAAGCCATTGAAACTATTGGACAATATTGGATCTAAAGAAAATATAATAATTGCTGGGAAATACTATTTTTTAAAGCTGTTGTGTAAGGATCGCCTCTACGTCTAACTTAAAAAAGCGAGAACTTCTGAGCCAATGTAGTTCAAAAGGATCTTTTATTAAGCAGAAGTGAAAGCATTCCATTCAAAGCAACGTCTGAATACCCTTAGGCAAAGCAGGTAGAGTTAAAGCAGTAGAGACCCCTCCCATTAGCCAGAATGCAGATTCTAGCCAATACACAAGTGTGAAAATGTTTTCTTTATCAACTGCTCTGGGAACCGGATAAACATACATTTCTCTGACCATCTTCTGTTATCCATTGAAGTGAAACATCCCACATTGCCCCTCATAAACCTTCTCCAAAAGTGAAGAGATCTCAGGATGTTTGGCGCCTGGGCATGGATTGTAAATCGTCCATTGACACAGGCAATGCTAATAAATCTAACCCAAGGCCCCCCCTTCTCTCAACTGAATG